>JAQQZR010000012.1:22431651-22447886 GCA_030068235.1 Notoglanidium macrostoma | reverse complement strand
TGTGTGTGTGTGTGTGTGTGTGTGTGTGTGTGTGTGTGTGTGTGTGTGTGTGTGTGTGTGTGTGTGTGTGTTGAGCATGCAGTCAGTCCTTACAGGAGCAGGCACATTTTTAAATGGTGCTGATCCCAGCATGCACTGCACTGATTGGCAAGGTCGAGTCACAGGAAGTGTGTGCCGTCAGGACTAGACCACGGCGTACTGGCACACACTTCACCCTGCGAGTGTGTTGATGCCTCCAGGTTTTTTCATATCTTCCTGACAAACACTTCCATTTTCTGTATCTTCAAACTAATCGACAAATTCCCCGCACCCGGACTCTTTCCCTCGAGCTGCAGAGTGGATTTGGCTCCGGCTCGTACGCATCGCCGTCCATCCCTCAATCTGTTACAGACTCACCGGTCATCAAGAGCTAATGCTGTGTGGAAGTTTTAAAATACAAACGCTTTTTCCTTAACGTCAGTCCAAAAACCGTTTGTGCCGATGCTACATCTTACTAAACTCTGTAACTTGTATATACACTGGAACAGCAAGGTCAGCTGTTTTTGCTGTACACTGAAGACAGTTGGGTTTGAGATCGGCAGGTGAATAAGAGACGATAGATCAGATTTCATTTCCCGATATTTACATCTAGACATGTAAACGACTTAGGACATGGTGGAAGACCACCCAATTTTTAAGTGAGCAAAAGTATTGGAACAGACAGTCTTAACGTAAATGACACTTAATATTTGGTTGTATATCTCTCGCTTGCAATAACTGCATCGATACAGAGACCCAGTGACATCCCCAAACTGTTCTTGTCTTCTTGTGTGATGCTTTTCCAGGCTGTAGTTCAGCTTCTTTCAGCTGTTGTGTGTTTTGGGGGGTTTCTCCCTTCAGTCTCCTCTTCAGGAGGTGAAATGCTGCTCAGTTGGGTTAAGGTCTGCTGATTGACTCGGCCGGTCTAAAACCTTCCACTTCCCCCCCTGATGAAGTCCTTTGTTGTGTTGGCGTGTGTATTTGGTCGTTGCTGCATGATGACGTTCCTCCCAATAAGACTGGATGCATTTCTCTGTAAACTGGCAGACAGAATGTTTCTGCTGCCAACATGATGAGTTCATCATCAATAAAGATTAATGAGAACGTTCCAGAAGCGGCCGTGCAAGCCCAAGCCGTGACGCTACTTTCACCATGCTTCACAAGTGAGCTCATGTGTTCTGGATCATGAGCAAATCCTTTCTTTCTCCACACTCTGGGCTTCCGGTTTTGTAGAGGTTAATCCCGTTTCCAGAGCTTTTGTGGCTTTTGTGTGTATTTCTTTGCCAATTCCAGTCTGATTCTGATTCTTACTGCTGATGAGTGGTTTGCATCTTGTGGTTTGGCCTCTGTATTTATGCTCCAAGTCGTCTCCACACAGTGGATTGAGATACCTTCACTCCTGCCCTGTGGAGGTTTTGGTGATGATGATGATGTTCACTGACTGACGTTTTTGGGTTTTTCTTCACAGCTCTCACAATGTTGCAGTCATCAGCTGCTGTAGTTTTCCTCAGGTGACGGGTTGTTAGTACACCAGTGGCCATTTCCTTTCTCAGGAATCGTTGTAGTCACTATGCCCAATGCTCGTGCCATGACTCGGAGAGATTTTCCCTCTTTACTCAGCTTGCTCTGTAAAATTTGTGTCCTTTTCTCCCATAGACATCTCTCTGGTCTTTATGTTGGTTTATCCTTCTCAACAACAAATGCGACAGATGTTTGTTGTTGAAACTCAGGGCTCAGACCAAGAGTAGACATTCAGAGCGATGAACGGTTTAAACTGTGAATCTAACCGGGCACACCTGGGCCGACAAGAAACACCTGTCAGTCACATGATCCAGTATTTTTATCACGTGAAAAATGGGTGGGTTCAAACAAAATGTGCCATGTGCTATGTTATAACAGAATGAAAAAAATGAAATGATGTAAACGCAAACCAGGAAATGAAATCTGGGATTCGGATCTATTGTCTCTTGTATCCATCTTTCGATCTCAAAACCAATATAGCAGCAGCTCGTCCAATGGGACATGTACGATAGACACTTCACATAATATAAGACTAATAATAAACAGTTGTTTGGGTTTTTTTTTTTAATAGAAGTACCTTATCATGCATGCTGTGCTTCACCACACCCCCTGGCGTCCATGATGTTCGTATAACAGTACGGTCTGGAGTGTGATATTCCTTACATACTCATTATTTGGCATCCTGGAAATGAGCTGTATTTATTTCATGATGTGTTCTTATACATTTATACTCGCTACTCAATTGTGTCTTTTCTTCTCCCCTTCCCTTGTTTTTTTTTTAGCTATCGCTTATTTTGTTTCTCAAACGTTGAGCTTTAGGATGGAGTAGGTTTATTTGTAGAAAAAGGAAATCCCAGCTTTGCACTCGTGGCTCCTGTTTTGATGGGTTTCTCTCACGGTTCTTGCAGACCTCTTAAATCAGGTCATCGTGCTCGAACATCGTGACTGAGAAATGGCTGTGAGGTAAAACGTGTCATCAGGCTGAAACCTGGTCAGTGGATGAATGTTTAGAGAAATGAATTTGATAACAGTTGACAAATTACCATCTTTATCTGATAACAGCTGCGACTGCTTTTATATAATGCCCTCTCGCAGGATTCGACTACGATTCCTCTGAAACAGGATGCTGTTAAAGGTGTAATGATATTAATTCTCACCACAGTTACTGGGGGATTTGTTTCTCCCCAACACAGATGGTGTTAATCGTCAAGACATTAGCCTAAGCACCAATGAACAGACAAACAACCTTCCTATCTCAGCCACCATTAGAGCAATAACATATCATTATTGTGGTAATTTGTTACTAACCACTTTTCTGAGATATCGCTGATATTGTGATTGACATTTTCCAACAAAAGAATAACAGTCGCAACGTCTTTCTGTCGTTTTCTCTCCTTTCTAAAGTGAACGGAGACTTGGCATTCACAACGAAAGGAGCGCTAGGAGATTGTAAGTGCTGGAAGGTTTCCTGCCCTATCCTTAAGCATCTATTTCATACCCTTCCATCACCAATCATTTTCCTAATCCTTTTCAAAGCCTGGAAAAAAAGATCCAGATATTACCTTAATGAGTAACTTTTAAATGGAGATGGATCTTCTTCTCCATCTGTGTTACACGGCTGACGTATGTAAATAATGGAAGATTGATTTCCCTGCATGCCTCATGAGCTCGGCGGTTATTCCCACAGTACAGAATGGCGGCGTTTCAGTAAGGAAATAAAAAATTTGCCATTTAAGCCAGGTTTTACTCCATTTCACCGACTGATGTATGTATCGTCGGGTTTAATCTACCTGATTAGAGGGTACGTTCTTTTGTTGTCGTTGTTGTTGTTTTCCTCTAATCACCTGGACGCTGTGGTTTAACCCGTAACGACTCCTGATCAGTTGGCTGGATTTTTAACTCCCCGAACAACTGTTTTTCTTTGACTGCTCATCTCTATTGAACCCTTACCACAAACGCTGAAGCTGCTCGTAATCGCTCACCCCGATCTCCTTTATCAGAAGTTCAGCTATTGATATAACGGTGTAAGAAAGAGCTCATAAATCACACACTCTTTCTGGCACAAGTTCAAGCACCTTGGCCCTAACCCAAACAGCGTTACGCACACATTCTGACGCGCACGGGTGGCATTTAAATGGTGGCCTTTTCAGGCACAGAGGCACTGGGTTTTTGTAGCTTAAATTTGCTCATTTGTCTTTGGCGACACTGTGACGAAATGCCCCGTTGTTTTCATCTTCATCGGACGAACGAGGGACTTCCTGTCTATCTGAGTGGAAAATCGTAATTTGGCCGTGGCTAGTGCTTCTGTCTGACTTATTCGCTGAAGGTGCTGCTGGTGTAATCAGTCTGAGTAAACAGTGACTAAGTGATGTGTGTGTGTGTGTGTGTGTGGGGATTAGACACCAAGCGATGCAGTTGCCATGGTCCCCTGACTTCATAATCTGGGCCCGTTTGTCATTTTAGGAAGCTGTCAGGGTGTAAACACCATGCTGTGTGTGTGTGTGTTTAATTGCAGACAAGCTCAATGACTGGGGCTAATGTGGTCATTAAAACAAAGTCCCCTGTTGGACACTGGCTTTAATATAGCCACTTAGCAAGGTACCGTTTATGTCTTTACACCATGTTTGTGTGTGTGTGTGTGTGTGTGTGTGTGTGTGTGTGTGTGTGTGTGTGTGTGTGTGCGCACTCACTGCTTGACTGCTCAGTGATCACAGAGCAGTTGATTGCTCCTACTGGCCATCTTGTCATTGTGTGTGTTTGTTATTGCCTGGGCCGTGTGTCCTTGAATTAATAGCTTACTAGCGAACCCGAGGTTGTGTTCAGTCACGTGCGCAGTTGCCTCAGTGTGTGTATCAGAGAAAGCGGCCGTGTCGTTCCCTCAGCACACACGCGCACACCTGTATATCTTGCTCCTTCACGTCCAGCCCTGACACTCCATCTCCCGCTCTCCAGCCCCCGCGTGTCAGCAGTGCCCATTTTCCTGTCCTCTGCTCCAGTCTGACTCTCTCGACTGCTCTTTAATGCCTTCTGCCATTTAAGGCACTTTCTTCCAGCAGAAATCACAAAGCTGTTGCTCTAAATCATCCATCATGTTCACGCCGGGCTGTTTTTTTTTTTTTTTTTTTTAGAGCTCGACCACGTGACGCGCCCAGTTGAACCTGAGAAAACTGCATTGTGTGTAGAATGTTTTGTCCGTATACGGTTTAAGTTTTCTTTCGATTTTTTTTTTTTTTTTTTTTTTTTTTTTTTCCGCTTTACTAAATTAACAGGAAGAAGAAAGGGATGGTCACTGAATGCTTATTATGGAAGTGGATTAGCAGACTCGGCTAAACATAGCGACCAGTTAGATGTGATAGCTTCTATACGGATTACCAAGCTGAAATTGCAGGAGGGAAGGATGGAGGGAGGGATGGAATTAATTGGGTGGATAGACAAATGGATGGATGGAACTAATTAATAGGATGAATGATTAAAAGGATGAGCGAATAGACAGAGTTAAACAATAGAATGGATGAGTTCATTAATTGGATGCGTGGAGAAATGGATGGATGCACAGAAGGATGAACGAATGGAGGAATGGCTGGGATTGATTGCATAAACGGAGAGATGGGTTTATGGGTGATGAAATTAACGAAAAGGATGGATGCTAATCGAAGGTATAGGTGGATTGCTGGAGATAAATGATCGAATAAGATGGATGGATGGATGAATGATTGATGGACTCGCATAATGGGAGAGATGGATGGATGGAATTAATAGACTGGAAGGATGGATAATTAAAAGGATTAGTAAGCAGGGGGCGTCCATAGGATGGTTAGGTGAGAAGATCAATTCATTGGATGGATGAAATTGATTGCATAAATGGAGAGACGGGTATAATTATGAAATTGATGAAATGAACTCGATGGCTGGACGAACAGACGGACAAGTGGCTGGATGGATGGAATTAAGTGCAACATTGGAGAGATGGGTGGAATTCATTGGAAGAGTGGATGAAATGGATTAAAAAGTTGGAAGGACGGGTAAATAAAGGGATGAGTAGATCGAGTGAGGGAATGAATTGGATGGATGGGATTAACGAGCTAATAGACTGGATTAATGGATGAAATGGAGCCAACGAATAATGGAGCGAATGAACGGATGAATAGACGGACTGAGTGAGAGCGATTAGCGGTATGAAAGAGTGAGGCGGCAGAGGGGACGTAGTCAGACCGACAGCGTGTCATTTCGCGCAGGACGAAAAAGAACGTCGTCTCGCGTTGCAGTCTGAGCTCCGTCCGTCCGCCTCGCTTCACGGGGAATTCCAGCTCATTTGTACCAAAACACATCTTATCACCATGTTCCTGTCACCGCTATCCCTTAGGTGCGTGCATGTCTCCGCTCTATCTCGTCTTTCTCCGCGTCGCCTCGCTACAGGATTTCAGCCCTAAACACAGTGCTGTCTCGCTTATCTCACACGCCGTTTTTTACTCTCCATTTGCTATATTAAGGAAGTGCATGCCGTTGCAAAGGTTGTTATGAAAACTCCTCCAACCCTCCTTTATAATTTATCTGAGGGGAAAAAAACACAAGTCCAGGAATCTGTCCAAAACGTGAAGCACCAGTAGTCCAGAGCGGAGCTGAAGAGGAGTTGCAAGTGGGGAAAGATTGGCCAAGCAATTTAACAAAGATACAGAAGGAATGAAGGGGAATATTGATTGAAAGCATCCAAAGCTATGCTGAGTATGCGCGATAGACCTGAGGCAAGGGCAAGGCGTACAGGTTAATGAAAAATATTTATATACAGCACAGAAAGAACAAAATACTTGAAAAGAAAAATCGGGTCCTGGAGAAAAGCCTGCATGGGCCACGCTAACGGTAGCACCGTTTACTCTCACGCAGAACAGATCGAAGCCTCACCAAACATGTGCCCTCGCCTTTAACCTTTTCATACAATAATAATATAAAAAAAGAACTTTTTTGTTCAAATTTTAGTTTTTCCTAAATATCAATTGTGTAATCGAATAGATGTATTTATAAAGCATATTCTAAATGCAAACCAAAAGAAATGTCACAAAAATATTTACCGTTGACGAGCATAATTATTAAAAAAGATTTTATTCATTCATTTATTTAATCATATTTTTTTGTGCATTTGTGCGTTCCACAAAACGTCAAGATGGTCGCATGATGCAGCCGGCGAAACTATAGCTTCAATTAAAAGCAAAGATCAGCTTACTTATAATATAATATTTTTTCAAATTGCTTTGTCAGGGCCTCTGAAGTGATTTCCGTTTGGCGTTTCCCTAAAAAACAGCTTTAAACTGGACGCTGTGTATGAAAGAGCTAATGAAGCACTTGTTTAGAGCCTGTTCAAATCTTGCACTGAAACACTGAATACAGTACAAAATAAACACGATACAAACCGTAGTTTAACAAACTCGGTTTAGACCGTCCCGTACACACGGTGAAAGGCGGAGGAGAAGAAGCGAGTTTTAAAAACCTCGATACAGGGAGAAGACCTGATGTGGAGAGGCAGATCATTCCAAAGCCTAGGGGTAACAACCGAGAACGCTCTGTTGCTCCTGGACTCCAGCCGACATCCTGGGACGCGTAGGCGCAGAGTAGCGATGAAGTGTAGGGATGCGAGGCTTTAAACAAACTAACAAAAAATGTCAAATCGATATGAAATCTCACTGGTAACCAGCGAAGAAAAGCTAGTACAGGTGAAATATGATCCTTTTCTCTAGGGCCAGTTAATAATCTAGCAGCTGCGAACCAGCTGAAGGCGCTACAGAGCAGACTGAGGCAAACCCCCATATAAGTTACAATAGTCTAGCCCAGATGTGATGAAAGCATAGATGACTATTTCCAAATCCTTCTGTGAGAGAAAAGATTTCACTTCGTGTGTATTGTATCTTCATGTTATGAATGTGGGCGCGTCAGCAAGTCCGTAAATGCATATCGAGCACGTGCACCCGAAGGTCGTGGATAGGAGCGTTGTCAGGGCTTCGAGTCCATACATCAATATTCAGTCCAAATGAAAACAACTGCTCAAAAATGTTTCAAGGATGTTTGCTTTTGCACATTTTTATTTTTGCTTGGTTCAGGTTTTTGTCTCGAGCAGCCATGATGAAGACGGCATAGGTCGCCAGGTCGGGTTGTCGGAATCTCTCTCTCTCTCACACACACACACACACACACACACACACACACACACATTATTTAATGTGGACACACTGACTTCAAACTGTTCTGCAGTGAAGCGACGGTCGGTTACGTCCCGAAAATGACTTCGTTTACGTCAGTGTGTGTGTTCTTCATTAATCACTTTATCGGGTTCCTGAAATCTTTTTATTTCCTAAAACACTCTCTCTCTCTCTCTCTCTCTCTCTCTCTCTCTCTCTCGGTCTCTGATCGAGCTGGAGGGTAGTGGTCAATATGGGCCAGCAGTGCGTGAACAGCTGCTTGGTTTTTAATGACATTCTATAACAGTTTCGCACTCCGTCGGCCCGTACCGCGTGTTAGCCTGCAAGCTAAACCTTCAGAAACAGTTTGCCGTTCTTACAGTGCACTTTATAGGTCATTTCACTTTGCTGTTATATGTCGGCGCTCTTCATCATTCAGCCTTTGTTCGTATTGTGTGTATCAGATGAATGCAAAACACGTCGCTGTAGGAGCAGGGTGTGTGTGTCGGTGCTGCTTAAAGACATTTCACATTCATTTTTAGTCTCTTTCTTTGTTAAATGTTTGGCGATACAATATATGGCCAAGGTATGTGGACACCTGGTCATCACACGCGTCTTCGGACTTCTCTTTAGCCCCCCGTCCGCTGTTATAACAAGCTCCAGCCTCATGGGAAGGCTTTGCATCAGTTTTGCTTCTGTGCATCTCGACATCATGTCACCCTAGGATTGGTTGAGTGGAAAAAGGAGAAGGGCGCAGCGCTTCTTCTCTGGGCGGCCGCGTGCGCGCTCTGCTCATGGGGAGCAAGTGAATAAAAACGCCATACCAAGGGGGAAAAAAAGCACTATACGAACAACCACCATTAAAATGTGCTTAAAAAAAAAAAAAAAAAAGCCCAACATCGTCATGACACGGTATATATTTATAGCCGAATAAGTCGATGTTCTCAAGTCGGTCTGGCGAAAAACCACGGGAGAGATGGAACGCGATGTGTAACACAGGTTTACAGTTTCGTTTGTCTTCGCTCATAAGAATGTATCCGTTCCAGTGGCCCTAGCGTGTTGGTGCAATCACGTTAAAAATGTAAACGTACGAAGCTGTCGAAACACTGTTTCACAACAGAAAGGCCGCGATCCCTGGTAACATTTCGAACCGTTTTCCAAAGTAGACATTAATGCGAAAGAAGCTCTGTTTACCATTGTGTGTGTGTGTGTGTGTGTGTGCCTAAATATTGTCGTGATGTCAGGTGTGTTTACGTGGCGTGTCCATGTGTTCTTTGCTGCCTGCGAGGCGAATTGCAGTTACAGAGTGCTCGGAAAGTTACATAGCGCCCCTTTAAAGAACACAACAAGCATCGGTTCGATAAACTACAAGTCTATTAAAATATTCCATCAGCTGCGGTGTTCATTTAATGTCGACCTTTTTGTAAAGCGAGCAGATTGTGTTACACTGCAAACTGTGATATTGGCTCGTACGGTTATCTTGCTGGTCCAGCCCTGCCTCCGACGCGAGTTAAAAAGCGCTCCTCTTCTCCTCATCTCTCTCCGCTGAGGAAAAACGACCTCTATAGCATAAGAGGAAGCAGTAGAACTTGAGCAGCAGGTCACTGGAATATTAATAGGAACTTTTCTGGAATCCTTCTAAGGGGTGGGCCACACACACACACACACACACACACACACACACACACACATATACAGGTCTATTCCTTTTTCCTGCACATTTCTCCCTCTCTTCATTGTTCTTTCATCCCAGCTGGCCCAGAACAGCCATACAGGAAAAGCGCGAACTGCTCTGACCTTAACAAAGACCTCATGGCGAGAAACAGCATGTCAGCACTTTCCACTTTAACCCCAACTCGTATATTTAAACCTGTCAGAATTCCTTATTGCGCCGAAATATTCAAACTGCACATGCGACAATTAAATCCTGCTCCTTCAGCTTATACGCTACCATTCATAAGGGGGTGGTGTTCAATTTTATTCAGCACACTGTTATATTCACGTCATCGGAGTTATACAAACCAGATACTGAAATATTGTGTAGGTTCTATTCAATATTTGGAGTGAAAATAATCTTCACCAGCCCTGAAGTTAACCAGACAAAATGACTGCTCAGCGTGTCGCGTCAGCGAGAAAGCACAAAGCACAGCATCCTGCAGACATTCCCGTGTTAGGAAACGTAAAAACGGCCCGGCGTTGCGAAGTCCTGACACCGGAGACTCCTTCCGAACACGCTACGTAAACGTGTCATCGCAGATACTACGTCGCCAGTTACACTTTAACACGACTTCCTGAAGCAGTTTGGAATCGCCTGCTTCTCTGAACATCAGTTTGTTTGTTTGTTTATTTATTTGGCCTGGCATCCTACGAAGTCTTGGAACTTCTGTGCGAGTCAGCAACGAACATTTTAGATTATAGAGAATATCGCCGCCAAATCTTTGAGCTTCACTCAACTTTTTTTTTTTTCCCACACACACACACTCACATTCTGTAACCAAGGCATACAAGCGTGGACTTCAAACCGGAAAATCTAAATTCTCTTTGATTTCATCTTGTTGAAGATCACTGACTTTCAACTGAACCTGTGTGTCATTTAATTCACACACCCAGATGTCCCGTAGGAATAAACCTAAGCCTGAATTGAGGTGAGGAAAATCATGAAATATACCGCCGAAGGGATCAAACTAGACAGAAAAACTGCTAGTAGGACTCGTTGGTTCGTTGCATCATCTTTTAAAGGTTCTGGGTGGAACCTGTGTTTAAAGCTGGAACTGTTCAACATGTCGAGGAACCTCCATTTAACCGAGCGTGTGTTTAACTCTTAATAATTTTGACGCAAGCTTTAAAGTTAGAGACTGAATGTAAGCATGTACATGGAAGTACGCCGTGGGCACGGCTGACGGCGATCGTAATCAACTGAAGCCTACATGGTGGACCTTTAATGCCGAGCTCTTTGAGAACCGGATCCTGCAGTTCAGCCCGTAACATTTGCCTGAATTATGGTGTTTGAACGGCTAAAAGTGTCCCCGATGTGCGTTTGTGTTTTTAACAGGGAACAAAGGCCAAATCGCAAGACTAAATGTCACCTCAGTCGGTCAAAATTCCATGACAGGATGACATTTCTATCCTGTATGACCTCTGTACACATGCCAGTTCTCTCTCACATGCACACACACACACTTGTAGTTCTATCTTTGTGAGGACACTCATTGACAAAATGCATTCCGCAGCCGCTTACCCTAATCTTTACCATCGCAACTAAACCCCTGACCCCAACCTCACCCTGACCTGAACCTAAACCTCATTCTAACCTGAACACTAAAACCAAGTCTGAACCCTCAAACAGCCCTTTGAAGAAGTGAGGACCAGCCAAAATGTCCTCACTTTCCAAAAATGTCCTCACTCTGTTGCTTAAAAGCGTATTTCGATCCTCACTGTGTAGCAAGTACACACACACACACACACACACACACACACACACACACACACACACACACACACACACTTTGGAATAAAAACGCTCACTGAACAGCTCACACTCCCATTCATAACCAAATGAGCTGCAGCACAGCCCCAGTACGACCTCATTACATTCCAGAAACGAGTTCATACACTCTCAAAGCCCCAAGTCCCAATCCTACTCTGCAATGCTTTATTTCATCCTCAGGAGCTGTCTCTCTCTCTCTCTCTCTCTCTCTCTCTCTCTCACACACACACACACACACACACACACACACACACACACACACACACACACACACAGGGTAAAGTGTGAGTTAAGTGCAGCCGACAGTCTTGATTTCTCTTTCAGTAGTGCCATGGCTTCATCCATCTGCGCTTGTGTCCCTCAGCTGTTTACCAGCTGATGAAGAGATTCTCTTTTCTTCTCCTCCTCCGCTCCACTCCGCTTGGATTTTAAAAAAAAATAGATAAATAAATAAATAAACGATGGGGAGGCCTGTTTATGCCCCAGGAGATCGCCCTGTCTTCACCTTTCTCTCTCTCTGTCTGTTTCTCTCTCGATTGCTGACATTTTCTTGCTTCATAGGTGCGCCCCTCAGCGATTTGGAATATTAGAGAACAAAGAGTGTGTGTGTAGCCACGAGAGTGCACATATGCTGTACACCTATCCTGCGTGTGTGTGCGCATGCATGCTTATGGATGTACTCAGGTTCATTGTTTTACCTGTAGCGGTCCGTTCCTGTTTCCTAGTTCTGCGCTGAGGTCTGAGATATTCCTCGTCTGCCGTCCGCACACAGCTCGTTCAGACAGCGAGGTTTGTTCCGGAAGCTTCAGCTCGCATTTCCTTAAGTAGTTCGCCGAGGATTTTGTGGTATATTTTGGATCCTTGTCCTGCATCTGTTTCCAGAATATGCTGATCTACCTGCGAAAAGTACCCCGTGTCTCCGGCTTCCATACGGCCCCGAAGCTTAACGGAGGTTATTATATTTAACAGCTGGAAAGATGTTCGTTTCATGCTACTCCTTTTTCTCAAAAATATCTTTGGTAATTGTGGCCAAAGAGTTCTCGTTTCACTTCTTTAGTCCTGAGCACTCGTCTCTAAAATGTTCGCTAACCCAGATGTCGTTTAGCAGACTGCAAACGTTCACAGGCCACAGGTAAATGTTAATTCTGATCAGCTAGAGTTGCTGAACACGCTGGTTTAGCTAACACTCATGGGGAATTTTGAGTTTAAGTTCAGCAGCCGTGCGACACGCAATATCCTAAACAGCTTCATGTTTTTCACATATGCTCACTACATAGGAATGCAATTACAGCGTGACGCTTACATTGTGTCCTGAACCTAATAAAACACCAAACGGCGTTCGAGATCGGTGACCGGAACAGACGCACAACTGGCTGTTGGGATGGAACGACGTCCATGTAACAATCACTTTAAAGAGGCATTTTATTGTTTTTGTTGTACTTGTGTTCGCGTTCGTCAGAGCTGATAGAGAAGGGAGCCACTTGGTGGGGAGGCCGTGGAGTGGGCGGATGTTATTAAGTGAAGCATATCAGAACTCATTCAGTCCTGGCACACGCACACACTCACACACTCACACACGCACACAAATTAGGTGTGGGTGGATGTATGGAAGCAGCAAGAATGACTCCACTAGAAGAGGAGCTCTTCTACTCCTGGCTCGTTTTTGAGATCATGAGACATTAGGTCCGGACAGTTGAAGGTCGGAAAAATGTCTCCTGGTCCAGATTGAGTGAGTCTCAGAGCACGTATCAGCTATAAAAGAAACCTGCTCATTAGCGTTATAGGCGAGTTCCAGGAAATCATTTCATGCAGCTTGTGTTAAACACGGACAAACGACACCGACAAAGTGGAAGATGTCATCGTAATCGTGAAGCAGAATTGCAGGCTAATTCAATACAACCTTTATTACACGTCTAAAAATGTACAGATCTATAAATTGATTTACCCAAGTCTTTTTTTTTTTTTTTTTTCTTTTTTTTTTTTTTTATCCAAGTGATAAAAGAAACGAGTCATGCCCGAATATTAGCAAGAGAACAACAGCAATAAAAAACAACAAATACGAAACATTAAAATATGCGATAAACAGCACCGATTGTAAGATAATATAAATCCGGCTAATGTTCCCTCTGTCTGCGCTAATACAAATAATCCTCACATTAACATCCAAATGCATTCAAGTACTAAACATTTTAAGTGATTAAAACCTGAGCAAAGCTTCAAAGGAATTTAACAGCCCTGCTAGGCCCTGCTCATTTACTGGGATCTGTTAAAGGGAAAAAACTCGGCGCCGAACAAATTAAAGGGGGGGGGAGCGCAACACGAGGCACTTTTACGGCTACGTCCGTTTGCTTCAGTGTCACGATGTTCTTGGGGGGAAAATATAATAAAGAAAATGTTCACCTGCTGTCAACTGTTCCTGCAAATGAGAAATGCCGTTTGGCCCGATTAATATGGTAGGAATTCATTTTCATATAAATCCGGTCTGGGCCAGCGATGAAAGGACGTGTGAACCATATCCTCGTTTTGCAGTCCTTCTGAGGAGCTTCCAGTGACCCCGTGATTACTGTACTGCCGATAAATACAGCATCTTAAGCCAGAGTAAATTTCGGCCCTGAAAATCGATAATGCATAAAATGACGGGTAAAAAAATGGATTCATTATTCCGTCATTCAGTTTGTTACTTCGTCGCGTCTCAGCATGCATGACTCCGGATTAGAAGCGCGGCGATACGGTGAAGCTTCCTGTAAGGAGAGGTTTATTTAAAGGAGACTTTTCAATTATTTTCTGTTATTCCCTGGAATGCTCTAAAGTTTGCGAGTTTTTATTGAAAAAAAAAACTAACAAAAAAAAACCCCACGCCTTGGTTCCGTTTTTTTCCCCCTCCTGACGCCACCGAATAAAACGGGCTGATTTTGGGGGCGTGACTTTAAATTTAAATATGTAAATGGATTCTCTCTGATCCCAGCTGTTCTCAAGCCACGAGGGAAGATGCTCAGATGGGGGAGGGCTTATTCTAATGAGTTCTCCTTGTGACATAGCAAGGGGAGCCAAATCTGAACGGCTTGCTGGTTTCTGAAACCGGCAGCCCAAAAGAAACTGACTGGGTGGTGTTCTTTCCAAGTCTGCGGCTTGGTGGGTGCTCCAGATACCCGAATGTATGTGGACAAGCACGGAAAAGGGGAGTTTTTCATAATACAGTACGTCCCCTTCGACGTTTGCCGAAGCAGTCTCCGGATCTTTAGATGCGAAATAAGTTTTCGGTGGTGGGAAAGTCCTCAGGACGGACAGCCGACTTTGTGCTTTCTAGTTTCTCAGTAACGTGACCGGCTGCATGTTTTGTTGTCTAAAAGAGAGAAAATGAGGCTGATGAGGGAGCATTTCTAGCTGCTGTAGCGTACGTGATTAGAGTAGCTAGCGTTCATTAAACGTAACTGTAGATGATGTAATGGATAAAAAGCCCTAATTCATTTTGTGAAAGGAATCAGTAGCGAAAGGCTGACGCGTAAGCCACATGTGGTTTTAGGAAAATAATCAGCGTGAGTCAAATCTAAGAGTCAAGGATGAAAAGATTTACATTTCTCATTCCTACTATTATGTGGTAGTCCTTGATGCACACCTTTACTGACTTTATCTCTTATGCTCTCTCGCTCTCTCTCTCTCTCTCTCTCTCTCGCTCTCTCTCTCTCTCTCTCTCTCTCTCTCTCTCTCTCTCACTGTCTCTCAAGTCAAGTATTCAGATGCCTTTTCAGTTACTTCTCCAAGTGTTCTGCTGCACTCTCGCTCCTTTGCACTTCTCCCCTTTAGCGATCAGATGTTTCCTCAACTGTTAAATTGCGCTCGGGTCGCTCGGAAGGGAAATTAATTACTTTCTCCCTCCTCCTTTTCTCTTTCTTGCCGACAATCCAGAACGTAGAAACCACCAGAGGGGTAGAATACTCTACTCGTGCTGCATTCTGGATGTGTGTGTGTGTGTCAGTGCGTGCTTGCGCTGTTGCCTGTTTAATCACTGTGTCTGCTGCATTGATCAGTGTGTCATTTCAGCATGAGGTTCTTCCGGGTCTCAGGTGTGCTGCCATTTCAAATCCATCTCATCAGCGTTCACCGAGCTCCCTCCACCTACCCCTCCCTCCACACCAACACACACCCCTCTCATTAGTCTTCACGCTCTTCTTCCACCTTTCATCCCACCACCACCAACACTCTTCCCCAGCACTGCGGAATGACTGGTTAGAAGGTAGCGTTTCTTTTTCCGGTTGCAAGGTTTATATTAATGCACTCGTTCTGATGGGTTATCATTTCTGTAGTATCATTGCTATAACAGCACACACTGGGACTTGTACCATGTACTCCACATAAACAAATAAATCGCGTAATTGCTAAAGTTTTCCTGGAGGAGTCTCCAGCGTCAGAGCTTTGGAACAGAGGTAAAGCTAAAACTTTCCATTTTCCAACACGGGAAAGTGTCGAGCTGAAATGTCATGCTTAGTTGCTTAGCTTGCCGCTAAGTAGTACACGATTTTAGGGAAATCTTCTGATGCTTTTACTCGCAAGGTGAGACTGAGAATAAACTAGGACAACAGCCCAAGACCCGAACATTTGATCAAATCCCAAAAGTCAGAAAGTGGAAACCACCACAGATATACGTAGGTCATGTTGTCCTGATGCTAACAAATCAAAATGTGTTAAATATATGACACACATCATGATTAATGTATCTGTCACATTTCATCCATCTCTTATTTACTCTTCTTTACATATCTGTCTACATACACAAAAGCACAAGTATGTCTGCTCATAACGTACATAACGTTTAAATTAATTGCAATATCTCTATCTGTCTATCTGTCTCTCTCTCTCGCTCTCTCTCTCGCTCTCGGTCTCTCTCTCTCTGTCTGTCTCTCTGTCTGTCTCTCTCTCTCGCTCTCTCTCTCGCTCTCGGTCTCTCTCTCTCTGTCTGTCTCTCTGTCTGTCTCTCTCTCTCGCTCTCTCTCTCGCTCTCGGTCTCTCTCTCTCTGTCTGTCTCTCTGTCTGTCTCTCTCTCT
>JAQQZR010000012.1:22418271-22431159 GCA_030068235.1 Notoglanidium macrostoma | reverse complement strand
TCTCTGTCTCTGTGTCTCTTTCTCTATATGTCTCTCTTTCTCTCTCTCTGTCTCTCTCTCTCTCTCTCTCTCTCTGTCTCTCTCTCTCTCTCTCTCTCTCTCTGTGTCTCTCTCTCTCTCTCTCTCTCACTCTCTGTCTCTGTGTGTGTGTGTGTGTGTCTCTCTCTCTCTCACTCTCTGTCTCTGTGTGTGTGTGTGTGTGTGTGTGTGTGTGTGTGTCTCTCTCTCTCTCTCTCTCAGTGTGACATGAAAGATATTGAGGATGAGGCTCGGCGTTACTCTCTCTTCCTGGAGCTGCTGCAGTTGAGTCAAAAGTGGGAGGAGTTTCAGCACCTCATGCTCCTCCTACAGGCGTGGCCACCTGTGACCGACCAGAGCAGGTAAACAGCTTTCAGATGTATAACAAAAACAATTGTACTTTTTTACCTACTAACAAATTTTTGCATATAAAAGAAAACATTACCAATAGTTATCCCCAAAAAAATAGTTAGCTGATTTTTCTTTTACGGGTTTTTTTTTGGTAGACATTATGTAAGAGCGTCAACCAACACATTTTTAATGGTTTATTTGTAAATGCAATAATACTCTATTACTAGCAGTTTGCTAGCAGCCCTCTATGTCATATCATGTATCACGTGTAAGACCTACAATCCAGAAAATACATTACTAAGAGAATAATTAATACAAAAACATGAGTTACAGTGTAGCTGGGGGGAAAAAGCAGTTATTGATGTTTATAGTTCATGTAGATCCATGCTGTATGCTTTTTGTTGGCCAGAAGAAGCAGTCCTTTTCTCCGAATCGCAGATGGTGCCATTCGGTTATTTTGTCATTACTGGCATTTATGTTATTGAAATCTAGGGCTTTCTTAGTCAGTCATTTGCTTTGAAAATGTTATTCAATGATTTTTCCACGAACTAGTGCGCTGAAGAGTAGTTGGTGTGATTGCTGGCTTAATGAGCTAAATGGTTGAGTGTTTTTAAGACTTAAGCGTACAGTGCGCAGAATGCAGGGAATTACAAAAATGTGCAGTAGTTAAGGCAAAGCTGGTCTTTAAAACGAAGGAAAAAGTGTGTGTGTGTGTGTGTGTGTAGGTGGGTGCACACGTCCATGGTCTCATGTGCCAGTCAAAAGAAGCAGTAAATTCTGCCCGGACACATCACTGAGCTTATTGAATTTGCGAGATTAAACTGCCCGACTTGTATTTGAAATACTCCTATTTACCAAAGCGCTCCTTCCAGGGTTCCCATTCATGTGGAAATGCTTGCCCCAGGCTGCTTGATGAAAATTCTGTTTCTCACAATTTGCTGGTTTACGTCATTCTAAATGCATTGTCATGTCTTAGAAATGTTTTATTTTAAATTCAAAAAGGGATCATTTTTTCATTCAATTAATTTTTTCGAATAATTCATCCGTTTAAATTCACCACCTCATCCATTTTCTAATGCATCAGTGATTGGTAGTATCATTACAAATGTTTGTTCCCTTCATTCTGAATCGAGTACGACTTGTTAGTAGCCTTATTTTAAATGAATTATAATTCATTAGTACAGGTTAGTTTAAATCTAAATGTAAGTGTATGAAAGTAGTACATTGTCGTTTAATTTTGTTGTAATTTGCTAGTATGTTTTAGTTGAGTTTGCTAGTTGCTATACTAAAAGTTCAGTTTTAGTACACTGTAATGTTGTTATAATTTCCTAGTACACTTGAATTTAATTTCAGTATAATGTACATGAAGCTAGTTTAATTTCATTATAATTTCTTGGTGCAGTTTAGATACATATGCATTATAATTTTCTAGTTGTCAGGTAAGCAGGTAGGCAGTGGATGTTAAAGCAAGAAAGCCTTATTAAAGCAGGAAGGCAAACAAAGTCCAATACGTGAGGCAAAGGCAATGTCAGAAACAGGCACGGGTCAAAACACATGGCAAACAGGAATATCCCAGGCTATGGCAAGGTCAAAGTGCAAACAAAGATAATAAATCAAGAGCATGAACAAAGGCGAGAACAGGATAACACTTCACCAAGAACATAAAGAACTAAAGACCTTAAATAGCGTGGCAGTGAATACAAACTAAGCATAAAACAGGTGCAAACAATCAATAATCATGTTTGGAGGCCACACAGACTGTTGTGCTGCGACGGGGAGCCAGGTGGCAGAGCTGACGTGACAGCAGAGCTGACGTGACAGCAGAGCTGACGTGACACCTAATACACTAGTTAAATTTCAGAATTTACCAACACACTCTAGATTAAATTCAGTTTGGTTTGAATTCATTATAAATTGCCAGTAGCACAAACTTTGGTGTTCGTACAATATAGATAAAAACTAAAGTTACAAATTTTAATGTGACTTACATTATTCAATAATCAATTCATTTAAATTCATCACAGCCAGTACACAGCGTTTCTTAATTTGGTCCATGACATTTCAAATTATTCGGTGCATCATAAAGGAAAGTCAAATCAAGAGGTCCAAGCCTTGGGGAAGTCTGTAACCAAAACAGATTTACGAACTCGACTCTCTCCAGTTCTTTTAACTTTATTAGCTGCCTGACTGCAGGTGTGAACTGTATGGGATTGGATAACTTAGAAGTGAGAAAAAATTCAGAAAGTGGATTAATTAACGCTTTGGTTCACACGCGCCAGCTACCGTACTGATGATAACACGCGTTCCTGCACTGCATCTGTTAGTAACAGGGCCGAGCACCGAGCGCAGGTTGTTAAATAATGCCTTCTTAAATTCAGTCCTCTGAATCCACTCTTGGTTCCGTGCACTACTGTTATTTGTTAGGGAAATGGCTGTTGTGAATCTAGTTAATCAGTGTGGTGGATTTTCTTCCCTAGCAAATTAAGGGTGGAGACCTTCTGAGGAACTTTTATTTTCGATGGGAAGATCAGACTCTTGTGCAGCATGCCCGGTGCTCTTTAAATCCGTCTTTGCCTAGCAGTTATTTGTGTACAGTGGATTTAAAAAGTCTACACACCCCTGCTAAAATGTGATCTAAAAAAAAATTTGAACAATTCCTTGTCAATAATAATAATGAATTAAAACAACTCCTGTGTACAATCCTCTTCAAGTCAGTCCATGGGTTTTCGATAGGATTTGGATCAGGGCTCTGTCTGGGCCATTCCAAAACATTGATCATTCTTCTGAAGTCATTTCTTTGTTGATGTGGATTCGTGCTTCGGGTCGTTATTCTGCTGTAAGGTGAAATTTTTCTTCATCTTCAGCTGTCATAACAGAGGCCTGCAGCTTTTGCGCCAAAATAGATCGGTATTTGGAGCTATCTATGATTCTTTCTATGTTGACTACAGCCTCAGTCCCAGCTGAAAAGTTCTTAGAAACAAGTTTGTAGAATTTTCTTTTTTTTTTTTTTTTTTTTTGCGCATTTATTGAAGAGCAGAAACTGAAAATATTCAGACCATTCACATTTTTAGGCTAAACTCCAGTCGCCAGGCACTGCTCATCAGCAGGCTGATACTATCCCTACTGTAAAGCATGATGTTGCAGCATAATGGAGTTGCTTCTCTGGGTCATCAGGGTTGCTTCACAGTGGCCTGGACGGGGAGACTGGTCAGATTTGAAGTAAGGATTTTGTAGCCAATAACGGAGGAGGTCTTACGGTTCACCTTTAAGCACAATAACACAAAGTGTATGGACAAAGGACACTGGGGTGGCTTCTGGAAAAATCTTTGAATGTTCTTGAGTGGCCCAGGCAAACCCAAACCCTGCAGAACATCTGTGACAAGATGTCTGAAGACCTGAACGCTTCCCATTCCGTCCAATTGAGCTTGACCGGATCGACGAAACCACCTGAAAACAAAGCTCGTTCAGCTGTAACTCCTGCCAAAGACGCTTCTGCAAAGTATTGAATAAAGGGTATGAAATACTTCTCTAAATGAGAGGTTTCAGTTTTGAAATTTTCAATAGATAATGCAAAAAAAAAAAAAAAAAAATATTGAATGTAGCTGGTCAACAAAGTACATTTAATCAACTGTTAATTAAATCTGTAACAGAAAGCTGAATGGGTCTGCATACTTTTCAAAACCTTCGTGTATGCAAGCGAGGCAGATATTATATTCTCTAATATTTCTCCCAGGTATTTGTAATAACATTTTCTACAAATGAACTTCATTACAAAATGAAACCTTCCTTTTTCCCAGAGGAGGTACAAGAGCATATTAAATAAAATAAACTGAGTAAAATATTAGAACTGGCAGATAAAGAATGGAGCAATAAGAAGAATATTAAAGACAGGAAATTATCTTGATACTTCTCTGTATAAACGGAGACGGAGACGCCTACACGCTGGGCTGACGCGAACAAGAGGTGAATGTGCGCGGCTTCCTGTGAGGATGTCCTCGATGTGAGATGCTCGAGAAACGAACAGAGTGTAATCAGGGTATCTACCCTCCCGCTCACTTTCTGCATCCACATGTCACTGATTTTAATGGCCTTGCGCATGTGGGTGTTTCCATAAACACTTAAAACTTTAATGCTGTAAACCTCTAAACACATGCCTCTTTGTTTTGTATGCTTCAGAACACAGTCTCTAGAGAAATTCACATGGAGAGATGGACCATGTCTCAAATCCAAATGTCTTCAATGTAATGCAAATTCAAAAGCTCTGTCCTTGCCATTCCATTACTTTCGGAGGAGCCTGTATTCAAAAAATTTTTCAATAGATTAGTTTATACACTACTATAGAATGTACAGAATGTTTGGACGCGCTAAATTAAATTCAGCTCAAATTCAGTATTCACAAATACTGTTTTGGTTTGTTTAACGCTTTTCTAGGTTGTTCACACATGCTCAAACGTCATTTTTAGCATCATCCACTGTTTTAGAATATAATTATTTTTATGGCTCCACGCGGCAAAGCTTCTCGAACCCTTTCGGTTTTGTTCTGATTTTCATTGGTACTTTTAGGGGTCCAAGCAGTACCAACTGCTGTAACGTTTGAACCATTCGACATTGTGTCAAATTCCTTTTTTATTTTGATTTCTTGTGTCCTAGACGAACATGAACGCCACCTGGACCACAGTAATCCGCCATATTAAATTTTCCACATTTTAAATCTATTTCCACGTAGACGGTTTGTCCGATTTGCACAAAATTTGATACACCGCATCTTCAGACCGATATCTTTAAATATCCTATAAAGAATTTCGGTCGGACTCTGTGTTTTAAGGTTGTGTGTCCTTAGGGTGAACTACAAATGGCACATCTATATCTCGAGAACCGCTTAAGTTAAGAATCTTAAATTTGGTATACTTGTACTTGGCCCCGTCTGCCTACATTTCCTAAAGTGATAATTGGCTGGCACAAAAACATGGCCACCAAACAGCCAATCAAATTTCAGCAGTCAATATTTGCAAAAATGCATTTTTCTCAAACTCGCTCTAGACCGTTTGTTCGTTTTGCGTGTAATTTGATTAAAAATCCTAAAAAGAATTCTTGATTCATCCGACTGTTTCAAAGTTAGGAGCCAGTGAAATTTAATATGTGGCCCCTATTGACTCCATGGCTAGCATCTTATGATATAAAAGTAAATATTTTGTAAAAGTCACTTAATTACTGCACAAGAACATTAAAGTTTGTGACATTTTGTCTATAGAGGGCGCTATAACTGAAACGTTTCAGCATTTTACAAACCACTACAAATTTGAAATTGTACGTACTCGGCCACTTATGCTGTTAAAGATTTAATTTAATTTCACCATTGTTTGCACCTTCTGCAAGGCCGCGTGACTCCATTGATTGCTATATTTGGGTATAATTGTTTTGGGTTGGGTTTTTTTTTTTACCCTCTTTCAAAGTTCATCACTTGCATGAAAAATCACTTCGAAACCGGATCAATCCACATTTATCATTGTAGATACTGTAGAAAGCAAGCAATTTGCATGATCAGAATGAAATCGAGTTGTTATTGTTAGCATTCTGCTAAGAGTTCAGTAATTGGTGCTTTTATTTGCCGATGATATTGTTGTGGACTAACAACGAGGTAAAATCAACAACCTGGCAACCTCATTCAAAGGTTCAGAAGATTATAATACTGGCTTGGTGCTTTAAGCTTGGTTTATATAAAAAGTTGGGCTGCACAGCCGGACATATGAAGCCGTGGGTCAAAAGAAATAAAGCTTTTCTGATTATCCAGTATTTAGCACATGGTGCATGAGAATGGTAGCTTTTAAACATCATTGTTCTGTTCCAATTTGGGAGAAAAACCTGGTTACACAAGAATATAATGAAACACTGGGGTGATGCGAACAAGAGGACTAGTACCAACTCAAGGTTGATTATTTTCCAATAACAGTTTTTTTTTGTTTGTTTTTTATATTCGGTTATAGCAGGAAGGTCATGAGTCTGATGCGGTGTTGAGGCACCCATGAGTTAGCAGTTGATACTAAGCATAAATGTACAGCATACGTTTAGCCACACAGAGTCTCTTCTTATCTGAGGAACTCTTGGGAACAGCGTTCTTGCACCTTTAACCACTTGAGCAGAGTGTATTATGCGTTTACTGTTCCATGTCACACTGTATGATCTCATGTTTGCTCCGTTATGGGACTTTTGCATGATAAGTTTAAAGGCTTAACAATTTCTTCTGCACACACTTTCACTCATTCACACGTTTGCTTTGTACAGACTGGAGTCGGAGCAGAACCCATGGGTGTGTGTGACATCAGCCGTGCTCACACACTGCTCTACGGGAACGAACATAAGCGTTGGACATGAGATTCTCACCATGTGCCGCTCACTGTACACGACCAAGCACAAACTGAATCCTCAGGTACATGGTGTGTGTGTGTGTGTGTGTGTGTGTGTGTGTGTGTGTGTGTGTGTGTGTGTGTGTGTGTGTGTGACATAGTAGCATTCATGCGCGTGTGAATTTTATCCAAAAGGTTTGTTTTTCATTTTGTTTTCTATCCATGGCTCCATAATGCCAGCTAGCTTGAAGGTTTAATTGTAATGTAAAGCGTAAATGTAACGTTGGACAACAGGACAGATCTGTTAAAGAAAAGGGAGATAATGTGCTGTAGTTTGAACTCGGCTGTACGAGGGTATATGTGCGGCAGTGTGGGAAAATCTGTCAGATGTGAGATGTAGGGGGGAAAAAAAAAAAATCAGGTTTCGACCTGAGGCTGTATACATTAACATCTCTACTTTACAAGTTTTAAAATGTTCAACAGAACACTTTGTATTTCCTCACTGATGTAAGCTTCTCTCTCTCTCGCTCTCTCGCTCTCTCTCGCTCTCAGTGCATTGGACACATCTCTTCACTGTTGTTGAGGAATGGACTCAAACTAGCGGCGTTGAAGCTGATGGCTGAGAGCAAAGACGAGCGGCTTCTTGCTCTGACTCTGGAGCAAATCAAAGGCATCGGCTCTGTAAGTTCTCCTTTGTGTCTTTTCACCACAATGCAGTTGGTTACTTTGGAGCCAAGGCTTACTTCACCCAGCTCGGATTGACATTTAAGCGCAAGATTAGTATCTCTGTCTGGTTTGGCATTGATGTGGTTGCACCATTAATGTGTGTGCGTGTGTAATAAACACATTATTATGAGAAAGGCCTACTCTGCAGCGGTCAGGAGGACTCCGTGTTGATGAGCTACATGAGCTCGATGCCTAAGCACTGATATAAACTGTCTACTGAAAGGGACAGAGATTTGAACATGTTCGTGTAGTGACCAAGGTCTTGAGTCATTATTTTAACTTGACACGGATGCACTTATCTTTGACTTGTCAATCTGTTAATAAGTGTGTGTATCTGCTCAACACTGAGTAATGTGACTCGGACTACAAAACTGCAGCCTTCTGCATTTCTTAAGGCAGACTGAATCCGTCTGATCAAATTGAAATGGAATCACAGCGCCGATCACTTCTCCGTTCACTCTCTGCCCGCTCTGGTTTTTATGCTTATTTTCATTCCTCAGAGGTGTGCAAACTATGAGAAAATCATGTCCGGATCTGCCGCGATAGGAAAATGATCAACAGCGTCGGTAC
Organism: Notoglanidium macrostoma; assembly: GCA_030068235.1. Classification (NCBI taxonomy): domain Eukaryota; kingdom Metazoa; phylum Chordata; class Actinopteri; order Siluriformes; family Auchenoglanididae; genus Notoglanidium; species Notoglanidium macrostoma. The sequence continues at coordinate 22,423,150 of JAQQZR010000012.1, read as the reverse complement.
AGCACGATCTGAAATGTTTTATTCCTCCCCCGCAGCAAAACATCTGTTTATAGTTGCATTCAAAGGGGCCGGCTCAACCTTCCCAGAATCCCTTGCGCCAAGTGGCAAGTCTCCATCTTCCATGCCATTGATTCCAAAAACAATCCGGCGACGTCCCAGGCCATAGTATCGTAAAGTTAAAGATATTTTGTCAGAGTGCGAATATTTTAAATTCTTTTGACTGAAACATTCGTTTTTCGTATACGGTTATTCCGGTTAGTGGACCCGAACGGGCCTCGGCAATCTCGCAGGCGGCCACAAGGAAAGAAGGGATAAGGCATATTTTGTTCAGAGCTTCTGCATGTGACATGCGCATGATGTAAAAGATCACCAACAGTGAATTTGTGGAGGTTTTGCTAGCAGGTAGCGGTCACATGTTTTCGAAACTAAGACACCGCGTCGGATTCTGGGAAGGGTGAGCCGGGGTCTTCGGTGCTGTGGAACAGCAAAGTATTTAATGCAGCTTGTCAGTTACTGAGAAACAGCAATGCCCCAGCAAAAACTTAAATAAAAAAAAATACCCTTATCTTCGACTGTTACAAAGCACCGACAGTGCTTCATAAATGCCTTTCCAATAGAAAACTGCACCATGTTTGTTATTAAACCTTTCCGGTGGAGCGTCAACCACACACGGCCCCGTGTTAACCGATCTTCTAGAAAGGTATTACAGCGAGTGCTTTCATTAAAAAAAACAGCCTTATAGCTGTATCTGCTGTCAGAGCCACTGTTCTAGAAAATGAATCATCCATCAGAATCAAGGAATGAACAGCAAGCATAAGTCCATAAACCTGCACAACTTCCCTGAGATGCAGTGCAGGTTGCTCCTCGCACAAACCGCTCAAGGTAGTGTGTAGGAAGCCGAGCAGAGCTCGTGGTATTGTCCTGAGATCAGATAAGAGCCGTGAGTGAAACAGTGGCTCTGAGGCTCGCCGCTCTCACACCAAGGGTAATCCAGATAAAAGCTAGCCGAGGCCTGGCATAATTTCAAGCCTGCAGCTGGAATAATGATTGGCTTAATCCACACTCATGAGTCTCCTCGGACTGTATTTGAAGCTGCACTGTCTTGCACGCTTGTTGGAAACGGGGTTAATCTCCGACTCTCAAGGTCACGGCAGCAGAGGGAGGAGGAGGGATGCGAATGGAAAGAAAACGAACACCAGAAAGCAGTGCGCTTTGGCTCTCAGACGCGGCGCAGGAGAGACGGACTCGATGCTGGAGTGCGACTTACATGGTGGATCGTTCCTGCACTCTGTGTGAATCCGTAAATGATCAACTGTGTTCTTTTGGATAGAATAAATCAGGCTTTATAAGGTCTTCGATCTGCTCTCAGGCTGCATGAGTGAAGAGCTCACACACACACACACACACACTCACACACACACACGTCCTCCCGTTTTCATTGATTTAATGGTACATTCTGGTTTTGCAACCCAGCTACTTCTCAAATTCCATGCCATTTATCAATCATCGTGGCATAAAACCAGGACCGTTTGATCTTATGCGTTCGCTTTGCAGCTAAAAGCGTCACTGTTCGCTCTAATTTAACATCAGGCTTGTCCCGATGCCAAGGAATATATGCTAAACAGCATCTTAATTCTCTTCCTTATATTCAGATAATATTTGAAGGAATGCGCTTTTACACAAGTTAAACAACCAGGTGTACTGGTACAGGAGAATATTCAATGACAACGCGGTGCGAAGTCACTGTTACCACTGGGGTTACCACCCCAAAGTTGATTATTTTCCCCAAAGTGTTTCCGGGTATCACTTGTTCGCATCCTCATCAGCCTCACTTCCTCCTTACTGCGGTTAAAAAGACATAAAAGCAAAGCAAAACACATCGTCATGTTACCAAGAAACCAGAATGTGGGAAGTCTGGAGGAAACCTGACCATTACGGAGCGCTGCCACTGGAGACTGGAGACTGGAGACTCCTTCCATAAATCTCCTTACAGAAAACTTCACCACACCGATTATTATACATTAACGACTGCAGATTATTTAAAATCCGTATAATTATGTTGTTATATTATAATATTCGCCCACCTTATCTGTATCACAGCAAACACCCAGTATTGGTCATATGAAAGGTGTCCAGAATGATTTCGGCTACACAGCAGGACCCCTGAAACTCATTAATATTTCAGCAGTGCAGAGTCGGTCAGGAAGGGTGACTGGCCACTTTAAAAATTCAACCAGGTCTCCCGATCGCAAATCCATACGGAACTTGCGTGAAAAGTCAGGAGTGGTTAAGGAACGGACGAGCGACGTTAACACGCCAGACGTGGGAAATTCTCCTCAGCGTGTCCTATCGGGCGGAAAAATCAGCAGCCCCGTGCTTGTTTTTCTTCCCCGTCCTTTCAAAACAGACATATTAGTTCGCACGGTTGGTTGCTTGACATTCTCAAAAACAAGATCAGCACTGCGCCTGAGCCAGGGCTTCACCGAGTATCTGATGTTCACTCTTCCAGAGCTGCTCCTAATGAGCTTGTGTCTTTTAGCGGCAACTTTGCCTCCCGAAACCTCAGTAAACATTCTGCATCGTTTTCCCTGATAAGCTTATTTTTCCTCTCTTATTTAATGAATGCAAAAGAAAAAAAAAAAATGCTCCTCAGCGAATGAGAGGCATTGTTACGTTTCAGTCCGTGTCAAGTACAAGGATGTTGTTTACCGTTCATGCGTGCGCGGTGAAGCCGTGGACCTCACGAGCCGTGTATAACACGGTATTAGAAATGCTCGATTTGATAGGAAGAGGACAGAACACTCACGAAAAGAAAATTAGCTCCAGTCAAAGTGATTAATGAGTCGGACAGTCGGCGTTGCGCTGATCTGTAGGGTACGGAGCACATGTGTATGTTGTCCCGGGAGACGAGACGAGAACTGAGTGCTAACGATGAAGGCAGAGGCAGCCAGGAACGCCCTCGTATGTCAACTTCATTTCCTGTCTTCGGCGCAGACGCTCTGTCTGTCTGCCCCGCTCTCTTTCTCTGGGTATGGGTCTGTGTAAAGATGACGAGCCTCATCTGTTGATTCCGGGCCCTTCTTTCTCTCTCTCTCTCTCTCTCTCTCTCTCTCTCTCTCTCTTCAGTTGCCACTAGTGCCAAAGCATCATTGCCTTGACAAACTATAATGAAAGATTATAAGAAAGGTCAGCTTTAGTTACGTAAAGAGTCTGTCTGGAATCATTAAAGTACAAATGAACAGAAATAGCGTTTGAAAACCAACAGGAGTGTGTGGACACTTGTGCGCCTGCTCATTTAATCATCCAATCATGTGTTCAGCAGCGAGATGCATATAATCATGCAGGTACAGGTCAAGCGCTTAATGCTCGCATCAAACAGAATGGAGAAAAGGTCTGATCTCTCTCACTTTAACCATGACATGGTCGCTGGTGTCAGATGAGCTGGTTTGAGTATTTCAGAAACTGTCGATTTAAAAAGGACGAGCTTCCCGTGAGCAGAAGGTCTGCAGGATACAACGTTGCTGTTGATGAGAGAGATCAGAGTAGAACGACCAGACTGGTCCGAGCTGGTGAGTGGAAGGTATCCGCGTCTCTTTACAGCGGTGGTGAGCAGAAAAGCCCAGAGAAAATCGCCGTCAAAATCAGATGACACCGGGCCTTTTCACTGACGTCATCGGCAACTGCCAAGCAACCACCACGGCGATCGCAGAAGCACTACAGGTCCATCACCTGGCGAGCCCGTGACCGCTCCGACTCGTAACGGCAACTTCACACTACCTCTCATCTTTTTTAACACATTGCACTTCACTGCGCTGTCTGGTGTCATGTCTAATTGTGACATTCTTGCCCTGTCTGTCGTTTTATTGCTCTAGTCTGTCCTACTCAGAATTGGGACATTGGCAGAGTTGGCCATGTTTGTTCTGAAGTCTGAAGCATATTGCATGTAAATACTCGACACCCCGCTGTTCCTTCCGTCTCGAGAGACGCAGTTTCATCTGTGTCTGTGGGCAGGCTGTATTCACCGAGCACTCGTACTGCGGTTTAAATTATTATATCCCTCACTGTGTTCGTGTACTTTGAGGCAGTCTCTATCTCTCTCTCGCTCTCTCTCTCGGGGATCTGTGTGAAGACACAACAAGGCCGGTGTCTTCAGTCCTACAGGAACCATCTGTCAGAGACGAGCAGGCTTGGAGGCAAATCCAAGGTTCAGTTTATTGAGCAAACCGGGGCAGACCAACCAAAAGGCCAAGGCAATAATTAAAAGCAGAATTCAGGCAGAGGGGCAGACTAGGCCCAGGCGAAAACTACAAGATTAGCAATGTCACTGGCAAATGCAGGAGCGAGACGTCACGAAGATGAGGTTAGACTTTAGGTTATTTAAGGAGTGTGTGCGATTGCGAACAAGTGCCTGGGGATCTGATATTTGTGAGGGGTGTGATCGGTCATGTAGTGTTGCTTGTAGCACACCAGGGATGTGGGAAATGTAGTTTGTGATATCAACAGAGGTTGGTGGAAAGGTAAACATGACCAATTGATGGAAGAATAGTGTTTGGCTGGCTAGTACAGCTCTAGAGACTATATAATCTAAGCCAAGGAGCACTGAAACACCTTCCAAAGCCATTTTATGCTGGGTACGTTATTTGTCAGCATGTACTGGACTAAGTAATCAATCACTTGGAGGAACACACGATTACGGATCGATGCGTGCGTTCACGGTAGTTCGCATTTGTTGTTTGTCACGATGTTCCTTTTAGAGACTCCAGACTTAATATGTTCTGACGATACGTAATACTAGGAGCAATTAGATACAGTTGTGGTCAAAAGTTTACATACACTTGTAAAGAACATAATATCATGGCTCTCTTGAGTTTCCCGTTAT
>JAQQZR010000012.1:22404084-22416950 GCA_030068235.1 Notoglanidium macrostoma | reverse complement strand
GTTGCCACACGTCTAAAAATTGAGTTTGCTTTTTATGAACTGACCCAAAACATTGACATGTTTTACGAAATCTGGGGTCAAGACAAAGTTTTATGTGTTGCAAACCAGGAAGAGGGTTTGGTTTTAAACTTTTAAAAATGTGTCTTTTTCTCCTTTTGGCCCCAACCCCCTCCTCCCGATGTGTTTAAGCCTTTTTTTTTTTTTTTTTAATGTGTTTATTTATTTATTTATTTATTTCATTATTATTATTATTATTTATTTACTTATTATTATTATTATTATTATTATTATTATTATTATTATTATTTATTTATCTATTTATTCATTTATTTTCCATTTATTTGTTTATTTAAAAAGAAAAAGAAAAACATGGTTTTAACATGTTTTATTGGCTTTTGTTACAATGTACAAAACTTTGACGGAAAATAAAGTCACTGTTAAAGTCAAAGTCTCTCTCTCTCTCTCTCTCGGTCTTTTCCCGTCATTCTGCTGCAGTTGTTTGCATTAATGAAATCACAGAGCGTTACCAGGCCGCGACCAGGCCGAAAGAGCTTTATGATTTAAATGATAAAAGAAAGGCGTGCATACATCATTTATGAGTCACCAAACGCTCTGTCATTGCAAATCCGCCCCGCGCTGGAACCCAGCCGCTACATCTGATGCATTTTTAATGGGCCCATTCCCGCATCCCACACACACGCACGCGCACGCACACATACATATCAACAGATATTACTGATCATTATGCGGATTTGTAAATAGGCTGCAGTAATGAGGCCAGCTGTTTTGTCGGCATGTGGGTGTGTGACAGAGGGAACCGGAAGCTACATATTTGTAAACTCAGACACACCGCATGCTCATATGCGTTAAAGCCTAGTGTTGCACTTGGCTAGACATGTTCATGTTTGTGCACACGTACGGTATACATATGCTTTTTGATATACGAGCCCCATCACCTTGGAGATCTGAAGCATCCGGATGTGGATCAATGCTTTTCCCTTTTTCAGAAGTATCTGATGTATGAAATAGCTTCAGCACCGGGACCTGAACTGTTCCAGGGGCTCCAGGTTTCATATTTGTGTGCAATATGAATGGATAAAATTTATTGTGGAACGAGTGATTGAACGAAACACAATACAAGCTAAGCAACATTAAATCCTTTCCATTCTCAGCTCCCTGATCGGTTCCACCGCTGCTTCTCAACAGTGGCAGCTGTCCAAACTCCGACTTTTATGCATTCGTGGGCTTTGTGATGTGCATCACGCAGGCCCTCAGCAAACGGTGAAGGATGATGAATCGGCGCAGACATTCACACACAAACTTTATCTTGCCTTATCAGCCGGAGTGGCAGACTGTGAAAGCACGAGACAGATTACCTCCAACTGAGCACAGTACGCACTAAAAATCCTGCAAATAGGAAAGTTTATAAATGTCCTTAGAAGAGTTGTTCTTCCGAACCAAGGTCAAATCCTCCAGCTTGGGTTTAGGCACGAGCTTCTGCAGGTTGTATGCCCTCGAATAAAGACCGTACAATAGTATAGCCAACAATATTAAGCCATCCTGAATGGTGTATTTTGAAATGAAGAATGGAAAAGTTGACGGTTATAAAACCTCGCTACAACATGGCGTCTTCACCAGGTCAGACACCAGACGAGGAAGTCTGGATTTGAAATGCATCCTGTTAATGTTAGTACAGTTCCGATGCTGGTGTGTTCTGGTCTTTTGGAGCAAAAAAAACAAAAAACAAAAAAACATTCACATTAAGGACCGTTCTGAACCCTGATTAGCCTTTATCAGGTTTGTTAGATTAATAAGCCTGATTCATGTCTATGCCAACAAAATAGTAACAGAACAGGCTAGTCTTATCAGTTTACTACCATAACCTACAACTGACCTGCTCATGGTCCGTCACACCAGCCAGAGCACCCTGTTTGAAAGAGGTATCAGGGTGAATTTATGGTATGGCACTGTTTTCAATTCCTGCTCCAAGGTAGGTACTGGGAGAAAAGTGTGTGCACACCTGGCCATCACACCCGTATGTGGTTCTTTGTCAAAAACGACGGAAGCACACAATTGTATAGAATGTCTTGTGTAGCGTTGCAGTTTCTCTTCACTGGAACGAAGAAGCCCAAACCTGTTCCAGCATGACAATGCCCCTGTGCACAAGGCCAGCTGGAACCCTGATGCCTAGAACCCTGACCTCAACCCGACTGAACCGCACCTTCGGGATGAACTGGACCACCGACTCCACCCCGACGTCAGTGCCTGACCTCACTAATGCTCTTGAATGAACACGAATCCCCAAAATCTAGTGGAAAGCCTTCCCAGAATCTGGAATGGGGTGTTCAAAAAGCACAAGTGTTATAATCAAGTGTAAACATGCATTTAGCTAACAAGTGATTATCCAGGCATGAATAAAAAAGCTATATGAATGTTTGAGCAATATAGCAAGAACTATAAAAACCACACGAGAACCTGATGACTTGAGATGACGCTAAAAGATCTAATGGCAAAAACTGTATGGTTTTACGAGTCAATTCAGTGAATCCCAGAGCTTAGGATCAGTGAGGAGGAGGAGGATGATGATGGTGATGATGAAGTCATTTAAGATGAGGTTATTTGTGGTAATGTTCATGCTTCTGCAGGTGCATTAGATTTCCTCTCATCGCCTCCATTGCTATGCTGCCCTTCTCCGTTCCTTACACGAGAGTAGCAAAGTGATGAGAAGAGAAGTTGTTCTGCTATCTGTATGCATTTTTCTTCACTTCTCACTCTCGTTCTCTCTCACACACACACACACACACACACACACACATTCTCATTCTCATTCCACTCTGGCTGCCTCGCTAGCCTGCACTCTCCCACTCATCTCGCTACTCATCTCTCATTTTTGTGCTGCCTTTCATATTGTAACAGCTCTGTGCTTCAGCCGCACAGAAAAACACTGTCTGATAAAGCCATGTTGATTGTGTGTGTGTGCGTGTGCATATTGATTCTCACCATGTCTCAGCTAGCATTTCTCTTACATTTAAATCAGGCAGGAGGCCTGATACCGTGGGGCTCAGTTGCAGGAATGATGCTCCTGTCTCTCCTCTCTTTCTGGAATAAAAGTGACGGAGCAGAAATATCACTATAAAAAAAATGGAGAAATGGAAATAATCAGTCAAGCGAGTCCTCTCTTTATTATCACCATTCATTTTAGTACTGTAATGGCTATATATCCCATACCTCCACCCTTCTCTCTCTCTCTCTCTCTCTCTCTCTCTCTCTCTCTCTCTCTCACACTCGGACCGAGCGCAAAGTGTTCGGTGTACTTCGCCGCTCTCTCTTCACAGTCCAGTAATCGACCTTTTAGCACCAACACTTCATGTTCTCCTAGCTCTCCCCCGACTTCACCATATTTCTTCGCTACATCTATCATTCACTTTCCTGTTTTCTCCTTTTTAATCTTCTAAAATGCCTCTGATTCATGCGTTCAATCTATTATAGTTCAGACCTCATATACTACGTAGACGTAGACGTTAAATGGGCGTTAAACACTGACGATCAAAAAAAACCCCAAAAAAAACAGACTCCTGGCACAGCAGTAAAACTGAGGTCCAACAACCTTCGAAATAACTGTAACTGTGAGGACTACAGTTTTCGATCACACGTGTAAATTCACTGCTGATTGACTTCTGGTTTTTTTAGTAATATACGGCGAATCATTTTGAACCATCGACTGTACGAAAAATAGGCCGCTCTAAAAAGCGGAGCCACCACAGGTCTAGCGCCCCTGCTGGCTGGCTGCAGTACGGTTTTTAGCCCCGCCCATCCCCGTGTGTTTCAATGACGAAACAAAGCTATTTTGCACGTCACTTTTCTTTCTTGTCTTTCCATCTTCAGTGTCTAATTTGAACACTTAGTTTTCCCTATGCTGATATCAGCACATTTTTATTTTCCTCCGTTTTTAAAACGTCATTCTCCTATAAAGTACGAAGGCGTGGCTGCACTTGACTGAGATATTTTGTCGGAAAAGACCGGATGAGACAATTTACCATCTTATTTGAAATTTTCTTCGCACATACAAACTGTTAGCTATTTCTATTAAGAGAGATTTCATTTGAAAAAGAGAGTCGAATTGCACTAGCCACCTAGCCCTATAGCAATCATGCTAGCTACCTAACAGCACAGCAAGCGCACTAGCTACCTAGCCATATAGCATTTGCGCTAACTCCCTGACATCCAGCCAGCTACTGCGATACGCGCACAAGCCATTTGTTCGTCACGCTACCCATCATAAGTAGATAGTTAGGTTACAGTTTGCGCAGAGTTTCGTTTATAGATAGATGTAATAAAAAAGAATCATGACTCCGCCTCGTCGCAGACATGGCAACGTTCCTATCGGATGGTTTGATCAAGACTTTGATGCGAACGTTTTTTTCCCCTAAATTATTGTTTTTATAAATTTTTTTTTTTTTTTTAATGAATACAAAATTTCTTGCTTAAATGCTTAAATTAACAATTTAAAAAAGAAATCTGTTCATGTCCAGCTTGATAAATGAGGCCCGGTGTTGGGAAAATCGAAAAGCTACCAGCTTGCGAGTCAGAGTGGAGTTGTCAACGGGAAAAGATGATTTTATTCGGCAGCCATGGGAAAGTTCTACTGTAGACACACACAATCACACAAAGATCGAAACTCGACTAGAAAAAAAAAAGTTGTTGGAGATAAAAGCGTGAGAATGTGGCACAGCGGGTGCAGGAGGCAGCGTATTGAAGAGGGGGGATGTTTTCCCGGCGCACACCAGTTCCCCTGAAGAACATCTGAGCAGAATTACATGTATGAACATCATTGATCACTTCATGGACAAGTCCAGCAAGAGAACACAATGATGGGTAGAACTGCTTTCAAATGGTTCCAGTTCTTGGATTTCAACCCTTTGTGGAGCATCAAATTTTCCACAATACAAATAGTTCCTGATGGTACCACAGTTTATTCCCAAAATATCCATCATCCAGGAAAATTCCTGCTCTTCTGAAGGCCCAAGGAGACGCGGCACTCTGTGAGGTGTGGATTGGAATTTGTGAACGATTTTCCAGATGATATAATAATCACATGCTCATAATAAGGTAACAATACATAATCATATAATCATCCAATTTGTGATGAGGTTTCTCGATGTTTGGGTTTTTTTTGGAGGGAGAATCGCAGTTTGCCTGATAGGCAGTTAAAGAGCTCCAAATTAGTAGACCACTCTTTAAAGGTGACATATTATTTCAGAGTCTGTGGGTTGGTAGGCACTCTGGATTTGCTCTCTCTCGCTCTCTCTCTCGCTCTCTCTCTCGCTCTCTCTCGCTCTCTCTCTCGCTCTCTCTCTCTCTCTCGCTCTCTCTCTCGCTCTCTCTCGCTCTCTCTCGCTCTCGCTCTCTCTCTCGCTCTCTCTCTCGCTCTCTCTCGCTCTCGCTCTCTCTCGCTTTCTCTCCCATTCGCTCTTCTTTTGTGTTTGTCTCTATTTCTCTCCCTTGTTTTCTCTCTTGTTATGCTTTTTGTTTCTTCCACTCTTTCTTTTTCTGGTGCCGTTTGTTTCTCTTCTTCACTTTCTTTCTCTCTCACTTTCTCCGAAACACCCAGACACTCACACACTCATTGAGCAGGTGTTTGTTTGCCTGCCACTAACCAGCCCCAAATACATCACAATACACCACTGATCAGTTCAGCCTGTGGTTCACCAACACACACTCCTTTTTCACACGTCTTCAAAAGGGCACATTTGCGTACAATTGTACCTCATTTTACGCCACGCCATGTTAGGAAAATTGAAATCAGAGCATCATACATGCCTAAAAAATTATTCGGGTTATTTACATTCTTTTTTTGTTTTAATTTGAACTAGACTCGTAATGAATTATTTACAGTGACAGTGCAGGTAGTAATCAGGTGCTGATGAGGACTGCTGTTTATTTCCATGCCATGTTTTAATCCAGGAGCGCGCACACACACACACACACACACACACACACACACACACACACACACACACACACACACTTCTGAAGGCCATCATATTTGCTGGCTTGTGCAAGCCTTTAATCAATTGCAGCAGGTCGTTTATTTTGCAGCGTGCTGGCCTCTCCACCGAGTCTGCTGCTGCGCTGCTCTGTTTTTCAAAGCTACAACCTGCATTATTTATACCAGGGGAAAAGAGTAGCTGTGTGCGTGTGTGTGTGTGTGTCCAAAGAAGGTCCCTCATGGATAGCCCAGGGCCATGACCTCATCAACAGAGGTTCAGGCAGGGTCATTTGTGTTGCACATGGCCACGTTCATGCAGGAAAACAAACACACACACACGTTGTGTCAATAATATTCACACCAGGTTTGATGTGTGTAGTTACCTTGGTAACACATTCTCTTTCTTTACTGTCTATATACAGTACATTCTGAAAGTTTCTATATGTTTACACAGCATAATACGTGGAGTAACATGTTAATTATATAAAGTTATAGTATTTACTGAAGTTCTAAAGTGTGTGTGTGAGAGACGTAGTTTATTTCCCAATAACAACAAAGCGTTTGCTATTACACCACAGCCGTTTACCAACTATCACAGCTTTTTATCCGTTTCTAGTTAGGTTTTTTTAACGTGGACCAGGTGACGGGTTCAGAGGCCCAGACACGAGACCATGTGACTGAGCAGCTGCTGAAGAAACGGGAAGACGTTAGAGCGAGAGCACGTGATTAGCGATGACGATGACAGCTGGACGTACAGTCAGAGAGAGAATGAATCGACAACTTCTGACCAATCAGAATCAGGAAGCATTACAATGAAATGTTTAACTTGCGTGTGTGTGTGCGCGTGTGTGTGTGTGTGTGTGTGTGTGAGATACAGCTGGTGGTTATTACAGCAGAATGGCGTCTGACATGTGTTTAGCAGGATGTGTGAGTGTTCTGATGGCTGTGATAGTGTGTTGTCTGGGTTTTCATAAAGCTGCCAATCAATAGCAGCAAAACACACACGCGCACACACACACACACACACACACACACGGAGTGGCTGAGAGACTGGCGGCACTTAAGTGGATATTGAAATTGATTTTTTTGCCCTGCCTTTGTTAATTTCTTTATGTTTGTTCCATTCCCCTTTTGTCTCCTCTGCTGCTCTCCTCCTTCTTTCTCTCCCACTGTCTCCTTTCCTTCCTCTCTCTCTCTCTCACTCACGCACTCACTCTCTCACTCTACTCTCGCTCTCCCCCCAGGTGAGTGAGGAGTGTTGTGACTCGGAGCTGTTGACTCTGTTGCTGGAGGCGGGTGTGTTGGTGCAGTGCGTGAACTCGGCTCTGTTTCCGCTGCTCGTCTCCCACATGCTGTCTCAGGGTTTGTGGGACGTGGACGCCGCCGCTCGCCAGCTTCAGCAGGCCGGACATCACGCCCAGGCCGGCTCCCTGCTGCTCGCCCACCGCGGGGCCCACCCGGCCCTCGCCACCTTCAGCAGCGCCCTCTCTGTCCTGCACAAGTGGATCTGAGAAACACACACACTTAGAGATGCAGTGAGGAACCAGGGATGATTCTATCTGTCTGTCTGTCTGTCTGTCTGTCTGTGTTCCTGTTTTCCTCCCTCTTTCTTTCCCCTGTTTAATCCGTCTCTACTGTGTGTCACTCTCTTTCATCCATTTCCTCATCATCTCTCACTTCTTTTCCTCCTTTTCTCTCCCCTTCCCTTCACTTCCTTTCCTCTGTCTTCTTTAATCCAAGTCTCTTTTTCCTCCATCTTTCATTCTCCTGTCATTCCCACTTCTCTTCCCCGTTTCCTCTCCCCTTCCTCCCATTAATCCACCCCCCCATTATTTACTCCTTTTCCTCCACCTTCGTTCACTCGTCTCTCCTTCTGTCTCCCTCTTTCTTACTACTTCCTTCCACTCTTCCCTTCTGTCTCCCTTCCTCCGTCTCTCACTTCTCTTCCCCTTTTTCTCTCACCTTCCTCCCATTAATCCATCTTTCCTCTATTTCCTGCCTCATTCTGTCTCTCTTTTCCTCCATCTCCATCTTTTCACCTCACTTTTCCTCTCTCTCCAGCATTCCCTTCTGCTTCTTTTCCTCCTTCACTCACTTCTTTTCCCCTATTTCCATCCTCTCTCTCTCGCTCGCTCTCTCTCTGACACGGTTTGATGTATGGATAATCACATTACTCAGGCTGTTTAGCCACGCTAACCCGCTGTAATGCTCATTACAGGACACAGTTCTAATTGAAAACGCGACCCACGTGCCAAGCGTGTGTTTCTCTTTCAGTGCTACGTGTCATCTATTCATCCTTTTTTTTTTCCTGGGTGGATATTAATTACACTGCACACAGGACACAGAAGACCCCCAGGCAGCTGCATGTCGCTTTATTGTTGAAGCCGTCTCGCGCACGTGAAACGGAGTTGACCAGCGGGGACCGTTAGCGTTGGCTTCAAATGCTTTTTTGATTTATTAAAGGGTATTCAGTGTAGCAGAGCTCTGTTTTAATCCCGACTGACCCCCACACTGGGTTTGTGTGTTTCTGTTTTACAGATTGTACCTCTCGATAATATATCAGTGAATAAAGAATTAAAAATAATGTTGTTTTGACTGGTCGATTTCACAGATGTTTGTGTAATTATTATCCTGTCGTGAAAAAGGTTAGACACCAAGAGGTCATGAGTTCAAAGCCCGGATCTCAGGCCTGCAGCAGTTACACTCGCCACTCAGTGTGCACGCGGTGATGATCTGTGTGGTTTCACTATGCAGAGGTATTAATAGCAACATCGCTAGCAACAAAATCCTGGCAGGCAGGAAAAAAGAGTGGATGGGTCAAGGACAAAAACGTATTGTTGTGCTGATATTTAATTGCAACCTGCAGTAATGTTTGGATTTATAAGCAACCAGCTGAGAGTATAAATTTCTTTTATTACGATTGTTTTTGATCTGCTGACCAGTTCATATCAACAGATCTTACTACAACTGTAATAAAGCATATTTACTGTTGATGAACTCACATTGTTGGCTAAATATGAGCATCAGTACATGGTACCTGGACCAAAATAAAGGTCTTTACACTTATTGACTTATTACTGATATGAAAGGAAAACATCAAACAAATTAATATAAAAAAGCCCAAAAATATTAAATAAAAATGAAAATTGTAAAGTTGCAACAGTTTATTTGTTGTTTGTTTGTTTTCAGATCTGTGACAAACGTCATTCCAATAAGGTAAAGGTTTCCAGTGATCATACTTTTAGTAATAATGTCCCGTCGCATTGTTTTCTATTTAGTTCACAAAATGTATTTTCACTAAATATTTGCCTGCAGCAAAAAGGCGTAATTTTTTTTCAGGTAGCTGGGAGTCAAAAACATAAATCTCAGCAGGTTTGTCATGTATTGTTTTTTTTTTTTTTAGGTGACACTTAAGGTGTCTTTGTATTGCTGGTAAATTTCCACTTTTTAAGCTTATGGCTATGCTTCTAATGCAAACACGTAGCATTTCCAGGTGAATTTTCAGCAGAATTATGAATTTGCTTATGCATTGCTTGGTTTAATATTATTTCCGAAATATACTATTAGAATACCCTAAACTTTAGCAGATATTATGTATTATAATTAGTATTGCTATACAATTAATAATAATTAAGTCTTTGGTGTAAGTTATTTGTTCAGCGTAAAGTAACTGGCACGATCATCTGTTCACATTTTCTTAGAATAAGTTCTTACTGTCTTGTTCAATATCTGCAATACTCCCGTTATGTATTTCCCGTTAATAAGTAAATACAAAACAGAACGAGAACGGCAATTGGAAGAAGCTATACTAAATATGAATTAAACTTCCGTCACATAGATTTCTTTACAGGAGCAAACTTAAAATGAAGGTTAAATCCTAAATCGTGATACACAAATGCAATACAGTGGTGTCTTGATGCAATAATCTTTAAAGTAAGCATTGCCTGAATGTGTCTTAACGTTCCACTTTTAATATATTGAAACATTCGGTGTAACACTGAATGACTTCACAGTGAATGATCCGAGTTTTAGCAGCGTACAACAAACCAAAACTTGGCATTAGAATTAAACAAAGTTAAATACAGCCAAATAACCATTAGCTGTCTTTTAGCTACAGGAATGGGAGAAAATAAAGTATAGTGTAGTCCTCCTAAACCTTTATAAACAAACAAATAGCCTCAGGTGGCACCAAAAAATCCAACAGATTTCAATATGTAGTCTTTGTTAAAGAAGTACACAAGATGAGTTAATCACCAAGAAGTGTGACAACTTGTAAAGGCAGAACATTCGGCAGTTTGGTGTTCAGGAGCACTCACGTGTGTGTCTGCATCATGCCAAGAGGAAAGAACATCAGCCATGACCTCAAACAAGCAATTGTTGCTGCTCATCAATCTGGGAAGGGTCATAAGGCCGTCTCCAAACAATTTGAAATCGACCACGCTACGCTGACTTGGATTGTTTACAAAGCCTGAAGACGGTTGCCAATCTTCCTGAAGGGGACATCCCAGCAAATTCAGTCCAAGATCAGACTGTTTAAGGCTCAGAGATAAAAACAATGAGCTATATTATGTGACCTCTGACCTCTGTATGTACATTAATGTTTACCTTTCATGGAAGGGTGGTTAGGAAAATACCTTCTCTCCGAAAAGAGTAGGGAGCACGACAGTTGCAAAATTGTATATGAACAAACCAAAAAAGTTGTGGAGCGATATCCTTTGGACTGATGAGACCAAGATGGAGATGTTTGGTCAAAAACCAATGACCGTGTATCAACACAAACACCTCATACCAGTTGTCAAGCATGGTGATGGAGGGGAGATGATTAGGGTTTGTTTTGCAGCCACAGGACCTGAGAAACTTGCAGTCATTGAGACAACGATGAAGACTTTATGCCAGAATATTCTTGAGGCGAATGTAAGGCCATCTGTCCAGGGGCCAAAACTGGGTCATGCAGGACAATGATCTCAAGCACACCAGCAAATCAACATGTAAATTAATAAAGAAGGGAAAAATCATGGCCAAGTCGAAGCCCAGACCTAAACCCCAGTGAGAGAGCTGTATGTAAACGAATATCCTCAAACATCAATGAACTGAAGTAATGTGGTAAAGCAGAGTGGGCCAAAAAATTCTGCAAAACACTGTGGGAAAAGAAGTAGGGGTCTACTTAAATTTCCCATCTGGTTTCTGAATGTTGGTTTATTTTTTAGAGAAAAACAAAATGTCTACATATTGACATCTGTTATGTTTTTTGTTGTCACTAGAGTTATTTCTCTCTCGAAGTTGGTTGGTGAGAACTGCACGACTGTTCTTTCAGCCCTGATAAATAATAAGAAAGAACTGAAGGAGGGTGTATCAGTCATGTAGCCCTTTGTAGCTCTACACACATTTTTGAATCCTGCGGTCTCCAGTGCTGCGTGCAGTCTCATATCTGCAGTTATGAACTTCCCAATCGCAGCAGTGATTTCATTAAGCCAGACTGAATCAGCGAGGAAATGCTGCCTGAATGCAGCTCTGCTCAGCTCTCGTACCAGGAAGCCGAAATGCTCCCATACACCAGGCCTTAAATATTTATGGGCATCTTCTATCTCCTGTTTGCTGCTGAACACAGCCATTGCCGGTCTAGTACACTAGCCCTATTATGCTATCAACTTGGCTTGTGAAAAAACAGCCATCCTTTCACCTTTCTTGATTCCAGAAAAAGATGAAGCTACTTTTTTGAAGGAGAATTGGAATAAGTTTATCCAACGCTATGCAATAATACAATACACGTTGTATTAGATCTCATTGTATCAAGAGCTTCGTATCAGACACCATATCGTTACACCCCTACTGAATAGATCTTGCACATAAAGACACAGACTAACAGCCTCCACCATCACCGAATCCTTCTAACCAGTAAGCAAACGTTCCACCATAAAAGCGCGGAGTGATGCGTCCTTCGAATATGGAACTTTAAAAGCGAGTGATTTCAGCTGAAGCACTCTCTGTACCGTCATTAAGGAACCCAAGCCTTTGATTGCTCTTGTCTTCTTTTCTCCCCCACAGGTAAAATATCACAGCAGCTGATTTTTCCTTTACTCTTCCATGATGCCAAATAAGCACCTATTCACAATAAAGCAGCTTCTGACAAATCACTACAGTGCCATTCACATGGCATTTAACTCGACATTGCGCTGCAGCTTGCATAGCAATCACACATTCTGCATTCCGCTCTGGTCTCGGGGGGGGGGGGGGGGGGGGGGGGGGGGGGGGGGGGGGCCCCCCCCCCCCCCCCCCCCATGGGGTGAATTGGATTAGGTCACAGATCTGCTGCTGTGTGTTTGGTCTGAACTCTGGCTCAGAGACTTTGGATAAAAGAATGACTCATGAATAGGTAGAAATTGAAATGTAAAAATTTCCCAGACGAGTTACTAATAAAGATTCAGTCATTTTATACAACGTTTGGCTTTTCTATTGCTGGATTTCTGGTCAGGCTTCTCTTTCAGAAAAGCTAAAGATAAGGAGGATTTTCTTGCATGAAACGATTTCTCACCTGCTGCCTTCTCCAGCGATAGGGGAAAGCTCGCCAGCTCAGGTGTCTGTGGCTGTTAGCTCCGGCTCATCAACGTCTTGAGCCATTTGCTCGAGAGTGGGAACTTTCTTCTCATTAAT
The DNA here is from genome assembly GCA_030068235.1 of Notoglanidium macrostoma. Taxonomy (NCBI): domain Eukaryota; kingdom Metazoa; phylum Chordata; class Actinopteri; order Siluriformes; family Auchenoglanididae; genus Notoglanidium; species Notoglanidium macrostoma. The sequence continues at coordinate 22,404,310 of JAQQZR010000012.1, read as the reverse complement.
GTAGTGAGAATGCATTTTCTTCAAGTCATACCAGGATTTTCAAAGGCGAGCTGCTTGTGGGGCAAACGTGATATGACTTGTTTTAGATATTCTTTGTCACACTCGGACTTGTAGTAAACTCCAGGGTGAAAATCACTGGATTTTATAGGCATCCATCCATCCATTATCTATAGCGCTTTATCCATCTGGGTCGCGGGGAAGCTGGAGCCAATCCCAGCATCTTCGG
>JAQQZR010000012.1:22388222-22398315 GCA_030068235.1 Notoglanidium macrostoma | reverse complement strand
TCTCTCTCTCTCTCTCTCTCTCTCTCTCTCTCTCTCTCTCTCTCTCTCTCTCTCTCTCTCTCTCTCTCTCTGTTTGTGCGTGTGTGTGTCTTTTGTGGATAATAATTACACCCTCACTCTCAGGTAGTGTGTCATTAGGTGGCTGTCAGTGCCACAGAAGCTGCGTTCATTAATTTGGTGCACTCATGAACTGAATAATCATAATATCAGCGTATGAGACAATGACTCTGACAGCCATGTTTTGCATAAATATGAGCGTGTTTAGGACTCGGAGCTGATTAAATACAGACCAAGGTTGAATTTCGCCCTGATCTGTGACTGCTGCTCTCTTGAATGAATGAACGGATGAATGACTGTCTCTACATATTTTGCTACTTCCGAAACCTTTGTTCTTTACTCATTTAATTCTCATTTGTTTAACATTGAGTGATATATTGCCTCCATTGGCAGACTCTAAGCTCACTGACATTTATTAGATATTCTCAATCTGGCTGGTTAAGGTAAATAGAAAATGTTTGTGGGAATCGCTCTGGGATATAAAAGGAAATGTTACATGAGGTAATATTGCTGGAAATTTGAGTAGAGGAATTAAATGGGCTCATGAAGCTGAGCTTTAAGGTACATTATATTCAGGAAGCCACTTTTCCATTTTTTTTATGTTAAACTACTTGGTTGGATTTAGTGTGAATATTTCAGGGCTAAACTACGCTTATAGGTAGATACCTGTGGCTTCCTTGTCTCATGTTTTGGGCATTGACAGTACACACTCCAGCCTCTTTTTATTCTCAGATGGCAATGAGAATTTCATTTGGATGAAGATTTTTGGTTAATTTAAGCCACCAAGTGGTATACGTCAACACAATCTCATGAAAAATGTGTAGGAATTCTAACAAACCTTAGACGTACTATTATTATACACATGAAATAGTATGGAAAGCTACAGCTATTAAACCTCTCCCTATAATTTCAACCTGCTTAGTATTCTTCTGTGTATTTTTCTTACAACTGCTTTTCATTCTTACATCAAAATCCATAATAATCCCCTGTAAGATGTTTGTAACAGCAAAAATGTCAAAGTGGGTGCCAACAATTAAACCAAACACTGAAGGGGTTTATCCTTGCTTGCCCATTTACACGAAATCTGCTGCTGCTCTGACAATATCAAACCAATTTTGATCAAAAATTCCTTATCAGGGCCTTCTTCATACATCTGCGAAGAGAAAACAGTAAGCATGTCCTGTCACATTTATTAAATCAGATTTTATGGATGTCCACAACTATTGGCACTCCAGTACGATATAAAAAGGTTTCCTCACCCTAATATCAGCTATTTACTGACACAATTGTTTTATCTGAAGCAATGAAGTACAAACAACTCAGCCAGAGCTACTAAACGTGAATCAGACAATTGATGCTTCGCAGAACACCATCTAATTACCGGAATCGATAAAACGTCTAACAAAACTGATTAAATGCCAGACTCGCAGGATCTCTGCCGTCACAGAGACGAGGAATTAGCCGATATCAACGTTTTGTCCTAAAGACTCGCATGTGACGTCCAGAAAAGACTGAACACACTTGCACTTTATATCAGCCTGCTGGGTTTGTCGTTCAGGAAAAAATCTATGTACTGTAGCTCTACATTAGGTTTAGAAAAAAACTCCGGTTGAATGAAATCAGACAATAGTTTTGCTGACAATCAGCCTGGACTGGATAAAGGTCTTAAAGGCAGTTCTTACTTTGCTGTTATGTTTCTCAGCAATGGAGACATCAAACTGAAGGAAAAAGAAAGAGAAGACATTTGTTTAGCCCTTACAGGAAGAGGTTACTAATGCTCATGCCCTGTGGAAAAGGTTATCTCTCTGAAGCGAGGCATTTAGCTTCACTCCCCGATGGTTCTTAATGCCAGGAGAGAAAGAGCAAGAGACTAAAGGGAAAAAGGTGAATCTAGAGATGTATGAAATTCCCTGGGAAAACTCTTCTACACTCCCTTCGCATGACCTTATGTGTGTCATGCTTATCAGATGTAAGTAAACTATCGAGATGGTGAGATGGAGGAAGAATGGGGAGACAGAAGAGAGATAGAGACAGACAGGTTGTGAGACATTTGGGTAAAGCAGAAAGCACTTGAGATATGAAAGAGTCGGTGGTAGCGAGGCTGAGTGTCCTGCAGACACACACACACACATAAACACACTCCTGGGGATCCAGCATGTATGGAAGATGCACTTTACAAGAGGTATGTACTAAACTCAAGGGAATGTGGAAGAACCAGAGTGATCTCTCACACAGTCGATGTATCTCACCACATTTCCAGTAGACACTTAGATCCTCAATTATCAATCTTTCAGTGACGTTGTGTTTAAAAGTTTGCGTCCAAACCGAACTCAAATCCATCACATAAAGGCGTTTCAGAAACACTGATGCTCTTCATACCTGTGTTCATTTGTTGCACCCATGAAGTGCAAAGTGCTTTCCTGACACAGCTCATTTGCATTTATTGACGCCCACAAAACTCCATAAAAGGTCGTGCAGAGACCGCTGGGAGCATGAAATGAACAATCAGGGTATAGGCTGAAGTGGAAGTTATTTTAAGCCACTTCTATACCAATAAAACGATTTTATACTATTAATATTATATTAATAATAATAAGCACTAAATCATCCATCAGCTGAGACGTTTGTTTACGGCTTACAGCTCTGCGCAGACAGGCCGGCCCGTGCTCTGTTTTTACTCTGCTATTCCTTTTGATTAGTTTCATTTGTCTTAATTTATGGGTTTGTGTTGGCTTGCTTTCTTTCTTTTTTATTTTCTGTAATTAATACCAATAATGGTTTTCACAAAATGTTCATGATAGTACTCTTAATCCCTAACCTAGTGAACTAGCATAAGGATGTGCTTTTAATAGAGACTCCGAAGCTCTTCTGTATTGTCTCTGGATAAGGGAGTCTGCTAAACGCTGTAAATGTAATTTAAATAATCAATTTAAGCATATATTCCAGTAATAAAAGTGCAGTAATCCATGCACATTACATGATTTGAAGTCATAATTTATGTCCGCTAGTCTCGGTACGATTTGATTTTCCAAATTTACAGAAATTTCTTGACTACCAAATTTCTTAACACTTGCATGAATGATTAACAAACGAATCTGTTCATATCCAGTTTGATAAATGAGGCTCTTAGTTGATAGTGTATAAAATAAACACATCATGTTGCTATGTACACTTGTCTTTCCTTCTATTTATTCAATTAATGAAAAAGGGATTTATTCTTCTAGGAATTCATTAAGAGTCTGATATGATTCATCAGTGAATGAGGCCAGGAACCACATGCTTTCACTGAAGAAGATCGTTTGACTGACACTGCAGATGAACAACCACATCACAGATGGTCTTGAATACTAGGATGAGCACAGGACAGTCTTCATGATTACAGCAGCTGTATGAAGTAGGAACAAATCTACTGTATCCTGGTGATAGTATCCACAACAGCGGTGCAGAAGCTCCAAAAGACGTAGTGCATCAGGATGAAACAGCAGATCCAGAGGACAAGAGGAGCCACAGATATATTTATATACTTCATCTCTTCAGATGCTCACATTCCCTCAGCCGGTTATTAAAAAATGTTTTTGATGAAGTCAAGTAAAGGGTGTTTTTTTTTTTTTTTTTTTTTTTTTTTTTTTTTTTTGTTGACAGAAGCATCCAAAAACTTTTTTTCTCCCCATGACCTACCAACATCCTCCACTAAGTGTTTATGTTCTGTCTGAAGCTTGTGACTGGTAATTAGATGGTTTCACATATTTTCAGATTTCCAGCTTCACTCAGAACTTGCAAAAGCTTTAATTTTGCAAACTTTTTAATATTCAGAACTGGACACATGAGACAGATATTTCTGTGCAGAGAAAGTAAAGTTCGAAGCCATAAAAACAGAGAAATATTAGTTGTCATGATGCAGGATTACTGCAATACAAGCACAGTGCTAACACATTAACAGACATTTATTAAAACTTCCAGGCCGAAATGATTTCAACTCTAAATCTGAAACAAACTGTGGAGTAGTTTCAGAGATTACATGTATGAGTACCAATCTCATGAGATGAGAGGTGTTTTTTTTTTTTTTTTTTTTACTAATTATAACTTTTTGAATCATGTACTTACAATTGGAGACAGCACTGGTCCGATACCTATATATATATATATATATATATATATATATATATATATATATATACAGTCACAAAGAAGCTACACAGAGCTATATAAATTCTGAATATAAACTATGTATGAATCTATCTATCTATCTATCTATCTATCTAATGTGGCACCGGTGGCAAGAAAAAACTCACTAAGACAATACCTTGAAACCTTGGGAGGAACCAAAATGGCTCAAAAGGGAACCCATCCTCATTTGGGTGGCACTGGATAGTGCAATTACAACTAACACACTTCTGTAACTGTGTGCTTTATAGTCAAAAAAGTGCAGGTACATAATTCAATATAGTTTTATCATAATGTCTGTTCTGTCTCAGCTGAGTCACTGAGGGAGATTTGAGTGCAAGACTGTTCGTGGTAATTTAAGTCCTATGACATTGTAGCAGAACCGCTCATGTCAACAGCAGTCCAACGCCATCTTCACATTTCTAGGTGTATGTTGAAGCAGTTCATATGTGGCCATCCTCCATCCTCAACAGGAGCAAGTTGTTTTAAAGTGATGACTCCAACCAGAAATAGGACACCAGAATGGATCAGGCAGGTCCAGAAAGCAGAAGGGGGTCAGGATCAGGAGTGGCATGTGCAGCTCGACAGACAGAGAAAGAACAGCATCCAAACATCCCAGTTTACCAAAACATTCTATGACTGAGAACCCTCCAGATCTGCTCCTTTAGAAGGCTATTAACAAAAGACTTGGCTAAACAAATGTTTTAAGCCTAGATTTAGTCTGAGTCCCGAACACTAATTGGAAGGCTGTTCCATAACTGAGGGGCTTTGTAAGAGAAAGATCTGCCCCCTGCTGTAGCCTTCATTATTTGAGGTACCAACAAATAGCCTGCACCTTTTGATCTAAGTTGGTAGGGGGGGGTCATAAAAGACCAGACGTTTGCTCAGATACTGAGGTGTGAGACCATTCAGTGCTTTATAGGTCAACAGTAGTATTTTATAATCAGTCCAAAATTTGATTTTAAGCCAATGCAGTGTAGCTAAGATAGGGATGATGTGCTCATATATTCTTGTTCTAGTAAGGACCCTTGCTGCTGCATTCTGGACTAACTGGAGCTTGTTTATGCTCCTATTGGAACATCCAGACAGAAATGCATTACAATAATCTAACCTAGAGATAACAAAAGTATCCGAATTATATTATCAGACTTAAGTAGAAGGAAGTTAGTAAGCATCCACTGTTATTTATTACTTTAACTAGTGCTGTCTCTGTGCTATGGTGAGGTCTAAATCCTGACTGATACATTTCATGAATCTAGGTATGAACATAACTGCTGTGCTACAGCCTTTTTTAGGATCTTGGAAGTAAAAGGGAAGTTTGATATTGGCCTATAGTTGGACAGCTGACTGGGGTCGAGATCAGGTTTTTTAATCAGGGGTTTGATAACTGCTAATTTAAAGGATTTAGGTACATAGCCAATGCTAAGTGAAGAGTTGATTATTTTTAGGATAGGTTCAATAACTTCTGGTATTATCTGTTTGAGGAAACAGATTTGTAGGTAAAGGATAGAATATACAGGTTGATTTTGATGAGGAAATTAGTGAGATTAGTTCAGTCTCTCGAAAGTGTGTAAAACATTCCAATGGCTAATTCTAATCAAATTGTCTGGTTTTAAATTCATAGCTTGTATGAAGTTAATGTTGTGGAACATCCGTGAAATGTGTTAATTCTGGTTATCCCTTATCTCTGGTGATCTCTTTCTATTTTATGTCTAATTATTCTAAGACATAAAAGAAATTCTTAAGAATATTGATTGGTTGCTAAGAAAATGGTATAAATATTTTCATTCTGGATAACTGTTCTTTGTTTATTTTTATTAGTTTTTTTTTCTTGCCAGTTTTGCATGCCATATACCAACAATTGGCCTTGCTTATAAATCTTTAAGTAAAGTTATTTGCGAAGGTTTGTGTAAGCCAAATATGAAGTTTTGTAAATGCTGATTTTCTTTGTTTTTGCGTGCATATGTTAATAAATCATATCATATATTACTGGGTGCATGATTTCTGTTTGGCCATAAAAGGCTAAGTTCACAGAGCGGAAAGTGCAAAAATGGCTACTTAACAGCCAAAAAAAGAGGAAAGAAGGATTACTTCTGGAAAGAAAGAGGCAGAAGTTGAAGTACTTTTGACTCCGGTCTACAATAATAAAAAGATATTATTTTTCAGTGCATCCAGCGGAGTCACAGCACCCGAAAAGACCAAAATATAGAGAGAAATTACTGAAGTGAATTTGGTGTTGTCCAGCCAGTGCAATAAAAGCAAGGTCAAAGGAAAATGGTTTGCCAGAAAAACTGAGTCAAAAAAAAGGATTACTGCTAATTGACAGAGGTTCTTTGCTACCACGGGAGGCCAAACCATGACAAAGCTTTTACAAATTGACCAGATGCAATGGAACCAACTGCAGGCAAGTGGAACCAACTTACAAGCCAACTTTCGTTCTCTGAAAAAAAAAATCATACCGATTTATAAAAATATCGCTTTCCTCCTAAGGGCGTCATGTACTAACTCTTCCAGTAATATCAATTCCGCCATTTGCTAGCCTCATCTTACATCTCCTATCTACACAGACTGACCCGGCTCTCCTTTTAGCTATCCTTATTGCCGTTTAGGTCTGTGTATAAAACGGATCTTTGAACTATTCTACTGGTTTATGTGTTATGTGAAATAAATAAGCGATTTGGACTTAGCTCTGTAATCTGTACATAAAAATGCAGTAACTCATCGCAAATTATAAGATTTGAAGCTGATCAATTGAGATTTAGATTCCTTAGTCTTTTTATGTGTGAATTTACACACACTCAAGCAGAAAGTGGGATATGAAGGTTTTTGTGAATTTATGGGATTTTCATGGATACCAATTTTTTGGTGTAAACACTCATAGTAACAATTTACACATAAATCCATTCATATCCAGGTTGATAAATGAGGCCCATTGTTTCTGACACAATGAGTATAAATATGATCAGTGAGACCCACAGGAGCATATCTATTATTGTCAATGGAAAAAAAATATATAACCAGGTTTAAAAAACAAAAGAGCAAAAGCTTAGCATGACGGTGTTGACAGTGACATTAGAATAAAAATCTAAGCTTTGGAAGCTGATGTGTTTGAGCAGCATGTGGGAATGAGGAGGTGAGAGACTAAAGCACCGCCGCATCGCTATCTTTAGGTCCAGCTGAATGCAACTATCACAACATACAGTCATATGACATCATGGGTGATGTGTAATATCTACTTACACATGAAGAGTGAAATCAGCCTCTTTCCTCTCAACAAACCCACATGACATTCCAGGAAGTTCATTCAATTTGGTGGTCATTGTAATCTACCCACTCTGGTTAGCATGAGAAGCGTTTACTGTCAGCGTGAGAGGCGTGTTAGTGTTTTTTAGTCTCTCTTACCTCTCTTCTTCTAAAGCACTTTAATGGAACTGTGCTCGCTAATTAGAATTATGAGAGATCAGGTTGTTCATCACTCGCATTACTATTCTAGCATGTAAGAAGCTTATAGATGAGTAAGAGACGAAGACGGATCTAAAACAGAACTAAATTAAATATCAATTGACCAGCGTCTGCCGACTCAATTTGCCTGTATTTATAACTCCTAGATGAGTAATGATCAACGCTAAGACCAAATTAAAAAATGATCTGATGTTCTCTCAAGCTTCTTTTGCCTACTTAACTCAACTCATTTTGAGAAACAGGAGAACGATGATGTCATATGAGCTTAGAGTCCTTTAGGTGGCCCTGACAGGTCAACGCACTGCGAATTCAGACAATTCAACACTTTAACAGAGACATGCTGCAATAAACAACGACAATGGACGTGTTTCCAGAGGACACTTAAAAGCGATGAGCACGTCTAGACACGCTTGGAACTCAGGAGTCCTAGCTAGTTATCCATCAGTGGTAAATGAGCTAAAATGTAAATGTTTTTGGTTTAATGTTGTAATCACATGATTCTGATATTATGGTAGATATCTGTTATTAACATAGTGTTGGCGTTTTGCTTGTCATTAGCCTGCCAGTTCAATTAACCTGGCAAAATACACACAATTAATCGGGAATCATTGTTAGCTATAGTTACTTTCAGAACTGTCACCAAAAAAGTCCAAATTATATAATTAATGATTTAAACAAACAAATCAAGAAGAGGATGCAGTTTGACAGAATGAGAAGCAAAAAACAAGTGTGTCTAGATGTCTTCATCACTTTTAAGTGTCTTCTGGAAACACTTCCGTTGTCGTCGTTTGTTATTGCAGTGTTAATGTGTTGGTTGAATTTCAGCCACTGTACTTTTACACACGAGACAGTTCTGCAACTTTATTAAAGCAGAAAGCAGGTTACAAGACATTTTATTTACAGTAGAGAATTGTCAAATCCCTTGCACCAAGACAGATCTAATCTAGATGTTGAATCAAAATGTCATGACTGTGCAGGATGCATAATGTGTCAAATGTGACAGAGAAAGTGTGGCAAAGACACAAACACACACTGACACGTTTGGGAGCTCGCCATGTTGAGCTTATACTCATAGCCCCTGTTGAATCTCTGATCAGTTGCCATGGATACACTACCTCTTTTTTTATTTTTTTTTTATCTTTTGCACTGCGAGTGTGTGGTCGAGTGCTCTAAAGTGTGTCTCCTCACTGCAATTAGACTGACCACAGGAGTTGTGTTTGACATGTTACCATGACAGCAGGAAAGGTACCATCACCATTCACAGCATCTCATTACAGTCTCAGGAGATCCTGCTGGTGTGTGTGTGTGTGGGTGTGTGTGTGTGTGTGTGTGTGTGTGTGTTATCTAGATATATGGATGTTCATTAAAATAATTTATGACACAATAGGCTCCAAACATATGAATGAAGCACAGAGTTCATATTTCCTCAATCATGTACAGAATAAAACATTGGGGTGAGTGCTGCTATAGTAAAATAATCAGCAACAGTGTGGTGTGATGCGTCCTGACGCAAAGCGGAGTTCCTCTTACTGTTATCCAAGTGTTTTACGGTGCATCAATCCACTTAATCCAAAGCAAGTTAGTCTAACACAGGAATCGGTCAATTTAAAAAAAAGCTGTATTATGAATCTAATTTAATCGATTATTAAAATGTAATTACGCTTGGAAAATGACTGAATAATTAGCCACGTTTCTGCAATCATCTTAGAGAAATGCATCGTCTTCTTACTCTTATTAATTGAAGACGTCCATGCATTTCTTATAAATTTCATTGTGGATTATTAATTTATTCTTCCTCTAGGCAGCTTCTGCTTTATGGTCTCTTTTGAAAAGACTTTATCATTTTTTCAAGCCCTGGCTCCAGACTGGAACGTCTTTTGTGTTTGTGTGAGAAGCTGGGATAAAGCATTCCTTTTCTTTCTTTTGTCAGATATTCATGCAGATTCGTCAGAATGTTGTTTCTCATTTCTGTTATTAACAAAAATAATTATGCTGGCTTGACAGAGAGAGCACACTGTTCTTCTCTTCTCTTATTATTCTGTTGAAAACATTAGTGCCATTTTCAGGCACAGATGTAGATCCCATACAGAAACAGTTTATGGAAAGATGGAAAGAAAGGAATTACTACTGCCGTGTAGTAATATTCCAAAGTGATTTTTTCTTTCCCCATTGGAGTATTTTGGAAATGATTCTTTTATCCTGCTTTAACACATCTTGAGCCTTTCTTAATCCGGACATTTAAAAGTGCATTGCTCAACCTGCATTGCTAAAACCCTAACACCTTCACGACCAGTCAAACTTTTGGACACACCTAATTCAATGTTTTTCTTTATTTTTTATGACTTTAAAAGAGACTGGATGATGATGGACTGTTGTTTCTCTTTACTTAGTTGAGCGGTTGTTGACATAA
>JAQQZR010000012.1:22376742-22387957 GCA_030068235.1 Notoglanidium macrostoma | reverse complement strand
TATTAACAAGGCACACGTGTTCACTGAAAAGCGTTCCAGGTGACGACTTCATGAAGCTGGTTAAGATAATGCCGATTTTATCATCACGGTAAATGGTGGCTACTTTGAAGAATCTAAAATATGAAACATATTTAGTTTTTTTTTTGTTTTTTTTTTTACACTTTTTTTTGTTTACCACATAATTCAATACATGCCATACGTGTTGCTTCATAGTTTTGATGTGTTCAGTAATGTTTCACAATGTAGAAAGCCTAACCTATGAAAAAGAGGAGGTGTGTCCAAACTTTTGACTGGTAGTGTAGCTGGCATATGATAGCAACCAATTAACACCCTAGCAACTAGCTGAGTTTCCTTAGCGACCGCCTAGCTTCAACAATGCAACCACCTGGGATATTGTAGAAACCTCCTAAAAACAACCACCTGGGACCCTGTAACGGCCACCTGTCAACACCCTAGCAACCAACAGGAATATAATAGCAACCACCTAGCAACACCCTAGCAACCATTAATGATTCACATTGTTAGATCAGGTCATTAATGCAATAGGAAAGAAGAGCTAATAAATGTACTAATGTGTGATTATACAGTCCAACAGCTACACACTTTTAGAGAATTTTTCACTTAGCATTAATGAATGAAGAGGAGGAATTTTCGGAGGACGTCTCTCTGTAGTTCAAGGCATCCTCAAGGATATTGGCTCATTCATCATGTTCTTGCCTTCGTAAGCAAATGGAAAGATTACAAGATTACTAACGCTTAATTGTTGTCACACATAGCCTCAGTTTTCCGGATTATTGTGCAAATGGAAAAATAAGACAGAATGTGGTATTTTTGTGGCCATCTGCGCAGTAAAATAATGGCTTAACATAAAAAAAGAGAAAAAAGCTGTAATAAAAAAAGACATCAAATCAGTTCCACTCATTCCATTTAAAAGCCAAATGTAAGCCAAATGGTGGCATATTTCTGAAATTGTGTGATTGTATTTCACTAATAGTTTTCTTTATTTTTTTTCTTTCTTTCTTTATCAATCTATCTGTCTATCTAGTCTTTTTCTGACAAACTGCTATATTTTACTGTATATACAAAATTATATTTAATACTTTCTATGCTTATTTGTTTGACCAACAGAGTGCACTCATATGTTTTTGGCTTTTCAATGCCAAAACCATTTTTTGGTGATTTCTAATTCATGGATGATCTTTAAATACCTGATATTCTATCTTGAGATGTATTTTTCATGCTTTAGTTTAGTATGACATGAAAATCTTTAAGTGTCCAAATAGCACTATTTAAATATTTCACGTAATCCAACCTAGAGAGAGAAAAAAAGGATTTGGAAAAAGAGCTGTAATGTACTCTTCTTTGAATTTTTTTATTACTTGTTTTTGTAGATCCTGAATTCACAAAAGACTGCTACAAGGTTATGACCCTTAAAGATAAACTAACCTGAACTATTAATATCAAAGAAAAGTAATGTGACTGCCAGGACATTTCAGACTGCACTAAACACCTCATAAAGTGGACAAAATTGCAGCCATTAGATGATTTAGTGTGACACATGTCACTACCTGCTACTTACTCAGTGTGGGTGTGAACACTAAGCAGACACATTTCTCAGGAGTCATTGGTGATATTTAAGACTGAACCAGTACAACTCTTCCACTGCTGAGAAAAATATTACTGTTTTTCCTGACACTAAGTGTACATTCACCATTCTGTTATTATGATCTGCTAGAACCTGAATCAAAGGTGGCTACAGTCATAGTTGTAAATCCCAAGTTGATTATTTGCCAATAGCAGGATGTTCTGAAGTGTTTTATTGCTCTTATTTAACAAAATCTATTGGACTTTGCCAACAATTATATTTCCTTAATTGATAAATTTTTATAGTCAGCCACCCCATTTAAATGTAAACGAAAAAAGTACAAATTTATTTACAAACAAAAAAATTAGAAAAATATTTTTTGGCTTTTTTATTATTAATAAAATTCCAGTTGACATTATTTATATGCACAGTGCTATACCACTAAAATAAAGTAAAATAAAACAAAATGTTTCCCAGACTCCTGGGTTGCCTTTCATAACCATGGAATTAAGTGAAGACATGCAATATATATATATATATATTTAGCAGTTTAGAGTTACAGTTAATATTATGATATTAAGTTAGTTAAAGCTCCACTATGTGTTATTCAGCCCCCTGACTGCCCTTCTCTTACCCCTCCCTTTCCAAGCATGTATTAGAGCGCACGGTAGCCCGTAGCGCACTTCCAAATACATACATTCACACTCCCTTGTTTTTCCATGATAAATAATAAGTATGATCCTCCATTTTACAAAATTTGGGTTCTAAAACTTGTTATCCAGCATCAGCAAACACTGATTCCTCTTCTTTCTTCTTCCTTGTTTTCCTTTCTTCTTGTTTTCGTCTTTTTGGTGCTTCATTCCGGATTCACGTTGCCGCTTGTAAAAATGTGAAACGTGGAAAGCTCTCTAGAGGTTTGTCCATTCTGGGTTACTGTAGCGGTGCAACATGGTGGCTCCGTAGAGGTGGAACGATGAAACTTACAAAACACGATGATTCATAGTTACAGTTTATTATACACAATAACATACTTAAGAAACATATGTATGAAAACATGATTTCTATAATTATGTTATGGAATATATACACCATTTCTGCTCACCCTCAAAATCCTACATAGTGGACCTTTAAAAACAAAAGTTAGTTACTATTACTAGCTTCTTTTTTTAAATTTTCTCTCTAGATGTTAATGTGAATAAATAAACATCTCCTTACAGAAAGATTAACCATGTATCCATATAGAACACATTTGTAAACCCATTTCTTATTAGTCTTAGATTATATGGACTGTCCTTTACACAAGTCTCTGTGTATGAGCTGTTATAGATCTATACGAACGATAACGTTAGAAAGAGCATATTGCTTATGCTGAGAATTCAGCAGCACTGTGTAAATTTGCTCAGATTTGATCAGTCTTTCTTAAACTGCACTAATCACTGCAGCTATCACACCACCTCTCTAATACGGAATAAAATATATTTCCTCAACCTCATATTATCTCCGCCTCATCTATTCGGCTCCATCAGTCATCATCACTCAGCTCCAGTTGGCTTCTGGAGCTAATGAGGGAGAAGGTGTAGCAGTATGGGCACGTGTGCATGTTTTCTTTTGACTGAACAAGACATCAAGTGCTCAATGATGAGCGGCTAATTTGCATGAAACTGTATAACTGATTATGCATGTTTCGCATCAGTATAGAACAGAACACTCTTTACAATCATGCATCCAGATGTGTACCACACTGGCCTGAGATTGTGTGTGTAACGTTTCAGCCAAGCTTTTTCTGCTGGATTGTGGAGGCCACAGTTGGTTTGCAGCTTCAAAGGCTCATCAACACCTTCTCTGGCAGTGTCTATTTCAGGATATCCCTGTTGAATGCACTTGCTAGTTCCATCACAGATTGAATGTTGAAACTGAATCCAGCCCATGACAACCAATATATACACTGTATACATGTACAGTACTGTACAAAAGTCTTAGACACCCTATTTTTTAGTACATTTACGAAACATGTTTATGAAATGAATGCAAGACAGAAAACTCGGCGTACGGTCATTTCCACACCAAGCTCACCATTTATCAACGTGGCTTTCAGTAAAGGCTGTGATCAAATCTCACGTCAAGTCTCAACTCGTGTATGCATGTTTTCAGTCAGCAGGGACTTGCAGTGCAGCATAGTAAATCTGACTGAGTCAGAAAATTGTTAATTTGCAGCCGCATATTCATCACTTAAAAATATGTAGCGTATTGCAAAATATTATATTTTGTAAAGGCCTATATAAATTATGGGTCATACTTGTTCATCCATAGCATAAAGAGGTATTTCAAATTGTTTGCCATTTTTACTTGTTAGGCTAGACGTCTGGTGACATTATTACAAGAAATTAAAATTAAGCAATTAAAAGCAACGAGTATTCTAACTGATTTGCAATGTGATAGGTAAAAAGCTTATTCAGTCATCTATTTAAACAAGAGCTTTGGTAGGCATCAGATCTCAGCAGTGGCAGATCTGGCTCTGTTAGGGACCTCTAAATATCCGTAAGAGGTGATGGGGTTTTCCGGGACCCAGGGATTTTTTTTTTTATGGAGTGACAAGTGGCTATTAAGTTGCATTCGTTTCCCAAATCATCTTCTGGAACTATGTCACAATTCGCAAACTCAGTTAAGGAGAGAAACCCAATGCTTGAATGCCACACCTCTGCCAGTGCAGGTGCTCTACATGTTGGGATTATTGGTGACTAGAACCTTTCAGAGGGAGATTTAACCATTAGCAGAATGATGCCAGCAATGTTGGCAGACTCTTTCTCATCAGTACACCAAATTTCTGTACAATGATGCTTATCAAACCATGAGTAAGAGAGAATGTTATGATGATTGGCGCATGTGTGATGGGTGGAATTGATTGTACTTCTGAAATCACCATTCATGAATTTCACGATTCACGATTATGCACTTATCAATCATAAAAACTATCACTTCATAAATGTTCAGGTCACTTGTGATGCCAGGCTATCTCTCCCAAATGTGCCTGGTGGTCCAGTGGGATGCATGACTCCTTCATTTTGCAAAATATCAGCATGGGCAGACATGGCTACAGGAGGGCACACTGCAGAGCCAGAGTCAAGGTTAAGTAAAGGTTATCCTATCACAGAATACCTGGTGACCCCACTGGCAAAAACCTGGAACAGATCAGAAGCGCAGACCCAACAGTGTCGTTGATGGCATTGGGTTGCTTAAGGGCAGATGGCTGTGTCTGGGATCAGTGGGGGGAGCTCTACTGTGCATTCCAGAGAAAGATTGCAACATAATTATGGCCTGTGAGGTTCTTCACAATATTACACAGGATAACAGGCTGCCATTTGAGGTTCCAAAGCAGCCAGAGGAACCTATGCCCAGAGAGCCGTGACCAGCATAGCCCCACCTGGGGGCTATGTGAAGGAAACAGGACCTCATTCATTGCTTCTAAAATGTAAAGAATTAATGTTTGGCAAGTAGGCTATTCAATATGGAAAACAAACAATGCGTAATGTTTAATCAAACATTTTATTCATGTGATGCATATTTCAGGTTTTTGTTCATTTCTTTTAAAGAGTTGTTGATGGCTAGAAGTGAACGATTTCTTTCCCCCATTGACAGACACATTTCAATTGGATAAGACACGTAAGCGAGGCCACACACTCCTCAGCTTAAATCAAGGCAAGAACTGAAGTCCTGCTGGCTTCCTCCAGTCAGCTGGGCTTAAAAGCCACAGCACACTTCTTGGTGGCGAGTTTGAGCTCTGACAATTTTTTCTTCACCTAAATGTAAAGAATTGTGATATGAGCTATTATATTAGTCTTATACAGAGTATGTAAACTATACATATCCCTGATGAATAACTTAAATATTCAAACCTCAGCTGGAGTTCGATTATCAATGGCAACACCGTTGACCGCAGCAGTGATTTTTCTAACTTCCTTTGATGCGACTTTTCAGACTGCCAAATAGAACTAATTGGTTCAGTTGGATTTGCAATGTAAGAGCTTCAATTTCCAGGTTGGAGAAGTTTATTTTCTGGATGTATTATGCATCTTTATAAACACTAGGAGTGAAACCTCTAAACCAAGAATACACAGTGGCATAATTAAATGACGATTGTTTTTAGCCAACACATTTATCAATGCCTGATCATTCTTATGCTATGATTGAAAGAGATATGAATTTTTCATGAATCCTGTCATAAGATGATTTCTGCACTCAGATCTGCGCTGATTTCTACCTTAGATTGATAAATAAGAGCAGTTTTCTGTTTAAAAATATGCACACTCAATGTCAGCTCCACACTAGTCATATCTACCAATCTGTCATACCTAACAATCTGCTTTTTCTCTTTTCTCTTCTCTCTCTCTCTCTCTCTCTTCTCTCTCTCTCTCTCTCTCTCTCTCTCTCTCTCTCTCTCTGTCTGTTGAGCTGCACATGCTACTCCTGAGATTCCAGTGATCCTGACCCGTTCTGCTTTCCGGACTTGCCTGATCCATCCTGGTGTCCTACTTCTGATTGGAGCCATCACTTGGAAACCACTTGATTCCGGTTGAGGATGGCACCATATTAACTGCTTCAACATGCACACAGAACTGTGAAGATGGCGTTGGACTGCTGTTGACAAGAGCAGTTCTGCTACAATGACATAGGACACAATGCAGTTCTGCTACAATGATAAATTATCACGAACAGTCTTGCACTCAAATCTTGGCCCTATAACAGAAATGCATTAGTTGTAATCGCTCTATCCAGTGTGATCCAAATGGAGTTGGGTTCCCCATTGAGTTTTTCCTTGCCACCGTCATCACAGGCTTGCTCATTAGGGATATATAGGGAGCTATATAGATAAATTTATAGATTCATAAGTTTATATTCAGAATTTATATACTTCTGTGAAGCTGCTTTGTGACAATGTCCGTTGTTAAAAGCACTATACGAATAAAATTGAATTGAATTTAATTGAACTAGTGAAAGAACACTAAAAATCAGACCTTTTGTTTTAGACTTGATGTGAAACCAGAGACAGTTAAAAACTACATTGCTAATGGATTTGTCTTAATACATAACTTCTTGCAAGCACGCTACAAGAATACAGGAATACTCCCAGAGATATGACGAGCCAAAACCTGAGGCATATGTTTTGCCATACCTTCCAAATTGGCCAGTATTTCTCTTTTGGATCATTTCTGGTATTCTGGTATATGACCTGGAGGAGAACACACAGGTGTGATTTGGATATTGTGTGCTATAAAAAAGTGTTTACATCTGGGTAATGTTTGGTTGATTGTTGGAAAACTGCATCTAGCCTGTAGCTAAGTGTAAGAGTCATATGGTAGTCCAAACCTTAGCCTAGCTCTCATTAATTCTTGAATCTTGGGTAGCCTTAAGACAGCAATTGCTAAGAACTGTTTACACTCAAGTCTCCATCATTGAACAATTGATAACTTCTGTATGATATAAGAAATTAAAAATGTTAATGCTGCTCATACTCAAGTTCCTTTTAATATGCTTTGCACTGATCAATTTTAGTGTACAGTTAAAGAATGGAAATTAATTATAATCATACTATCCGGTGTCAGTTCTGTTCTGGTTCAGAGCATTTCAACCAAAAATAAATTGGTTTGGGACCTGAAAATTTGGTTCCCATCAGGAATCAAAATCTAGCTGGTTTTTCCAGTGCGAACCATGATGACATTAGTTTGGTTCGCATTGGAGAATGCGATGGAAAAGTATAAACTAGGCAAATATATGCAATAACAGAACAAATGTTTGCAGGTAATCAATGCGATCCGCCATCTTGCTACTGCTTTTTACTTCTGTTGTGCATTGCGCAACGTGCCCCGTCGATGCCGTATCCTTGATTACAATGGTTCTGCTCAAAAGTGGTGGAAATGCAGACTGGTTCACTAACTGGCACCAAGTTTCAAAGAACCTCTGGTGGTCTGGGGGGAAGCTATCCATGGTGGATGTGAAAGTTATTCACTAGAGAATAGTAGACATTTATTGGATAAGTTAATGTAAGAAACTTCATAAAGTGCTTACTGTTTCACCAAAATGGTATTTTTAGTGCTGACTGTGTTCAAGATGTCTTAAGATGCAACAACTCTGAGGAAAGAACTATTTGCCCTCTTCCACATACATGAGTTCACAGATGCCTGTGATCGGATAATTTCACTGTGATTGACATGGAAGGGATGAATAATTTTGCTCCCTCTGCCTTCATTATTGCACACATCTCTCAGTTGATGCACTCCTTCCCCCAAGCCAGATCAAGGACAGAAGTTGGCAACTGAAAAAATATTCTGAAAACATCTGAATTGGAAAAAAATGACCTGGAAAAAAAATATGAAACTTTAAAAAAATTAAGAAAAAAATTCTGAAAACATAAAATCTGCAACTGAAAAAATAAGACTTCAAATATCAAAACATACATGAAAGTGAAAAATGAAAATTATTTATTCAAAAGAATTCCAGAACTGAATCAAAATTATATTTAAACTGAAAAAAACTTCACATTCAAACATTTATTCTTATCAAAACTACTGACTCAGATTTAGCTCCATACAGATGGCTGTGGCATCGACATGATCCAAACTGTTGCACCACTCAGGATTTGTCTACCAATTTCTGAGAAGTAAATGTAAAGCCAATTATTTATCTTTGGATGAAAAAAATAAGTAACATCGCTACTGTTGATTGCGTAATGTCAGCGGCAGGTGACGCAGATTGGGTTGGGAAAAAACCCAACAGAGCTGGAGTTGCTTTTTAAACAGATTACATTAAAAATCTTTTATAAAAATAAAAGAATGAATGTTGGACTATTCTGAATCAAACTGCACTGAGGGCCTTTTATTATATTTTAAGAAGGTTATGACTGAATATGACTGTCTGTGTATGTGTGTGCTAACCCAGTTATAGGATAATATAGGTTCACACTCCAAAGTCCATCACTCCCTGTCTCTCTTTTTCTCTCTCGGGCATCTGATAGCTTCCCCAAGTCTTCAGACAGAATGTAAATCTTCATGGAGCAGTGTGTCAATGTTAATCAGAAGCTCTCATTAACATCTGCATTCCAGATGCTCAATATTGTGGCAGTTTATTCATTGTTCTCATTATGATTCTTTTATATGTCTTGAGTATTGTACATTTTATAGCACAACTGCAATGTCTTTAGTACACGCAATGGTTTACATGTTTCAATTATCAAAAGCACCTTGGTTATAAGAATTTGAAGACAAATCTGAGTAAAACATCTGCACTATCGACATCTGCTTAAATAGCAATTTGCATAATGTAAAAATGAAAATGCAGTGAAATTATGTGCATTTGGTCTGAACCTCTGAACAAGCTGAACAACAATGAAATGCAAAATTAATTCAATTACAATTTTTTCCTGAAAAAGAGAAACCATTTGTAGCTTTTTATTAGAATATTAGACTGTAGATGGTTTGCTGATTTTACACAAAAAAGTTTGTTATTCAAGAATGACCAGAATATTAGGCAGAATATTTGGTTGTGGACAATCACACACACTACATAAAATGATTGGAAAATAAAATCAAGCATGCAGGTGACGCTGTTAATCGTTCATATTTAATGGAAAATATAAGAATGTCAAAATATTATAAAAATAATAAAATGACCAGAATACGTCATCAGAAATTAAGCAAACATGCTAAGTCGAAATACTGGCTTCTCCAGCAACAATGCTACAGACAGTATATTCTCCTTTGAAATGTCCGTTCTATGATAGAATTTCTGTTTGCTTTTTGGCTTGTGAGATCCTGCCCCACTGCCCATTTACCAATACCATGAACACAGCGTGCTGCAGCTATGGAAGCAAGCAAAGTGGAATAGATATGTTAGAGTTTAGCCAAGGTAAAAAGCCTTGCCATCTTTCTAAAATGCCTTATGATGAGAGATGCAATGAAACCCGGGTTAATATTGAAGATGTGTTTAAAAGATGGAGACAGGTAAGAGATCAAAAGGATTTTAAGACAGATGCCGAGTTGGCTAATTTTCTCCTGAACAGGTAACCATCAAGCTTCAGCTAAGTTAAGTTAACTGTGACTAACTGTGCCATTACTACTAGTATGGATGGGCATTTTAATTAATTTAAGATGCCCATAAAATGTTCGAGTACTCGCATTCATACTCTATGGTCTTTGTGCAGCTGTGTTATCAAGGCAATGAGTATTCGAGACACATAGCCAGTGAGGTGATCCCTTCTAGTGCTGGCTAGTTCATCCTCTCTGCCTCTCATATCACCGGCACCAGCCCAGCCCTCACTGGCTTCACTTGACAATGGTGAGGGCACTTCATAACTGAGATCTGCACTGGGCTGAAACAAGGAAGAACGGTAGGCTACTCCGAAAAATAAATGTGAAATGATTTATACATTATCTCTTAAATTGAGCAAAATTATATCGGGGCCTGAGAAGTAGAAACTCAAACTCCACACTGGGTATTTAATGTTGTTTTTTTTTTTTGCCCTGTTTTCTGGTTTGTTGAATTTTCAATGCAGTGGCAATTTTAAGCACTTGACTTCTTATATAGTTGTCTTACATAGTGGTCCTTTAAAGAGGCTGGCTCACCCTTCCCAGAGGCGTAGTTTTTGTTTTGAAAGCACATGACCACTTCCTGCTAGCTCTCTGTGCAGCAAGGATGTCGCCAGATTGGTGTGGATTGTTTTTAGAATATCAATGGCATGGAAAATGGCAACTCGATACTTTGTGCAGAGGATTCTGGGAAGGGCGAGCCAGTTCTGTGGCTGGTATAAACTGGCAAGCAGGACTAAGCCACCCAGCCTTTAAAGGTAAAAAATATGGTTATGAGTAAAATATCCAGGAGGATATAAGGACACAAGGCTGATCTCTTCCTGGAAAAGACCGTAGACCTTAGATTTGATCTTCATAAGGGCTGATATGTTCCATTGCACTTCACTGAGTCGCCTGTTAGTGAATAAGTAAGTGTGTTTGAGAAGAGAAGGCACATTTGATGTTTAATTAATGCAAACACGGTGAATTATTTACTATCATCCTTTTTTCCCCACAAAATGTGCTGGAGGAGAAACGTTACTAAGCACACATTTTCCAGCCCTGCAATAGACTAGGGTCTCATCCAGGGCATAATCCTGGATCAACCATCACTCTGACCAGGACAACATGGTTACTGAAGATTAATGAATGAATTAATGACGCATTATCCAGTGAAAGTACAAATTCCACAAACGGACAAGTGATCAATTGGTGTGTTTGGATTGAATGAAAGAGATATATATTTACCAGGTTTACCATGTTTGGCATTTTAGTTTGTGTGAAATCTAATGAAGTAATGCTTTTATGATTAGTGCAATTCAGTATTTTTCAAGCCACTAACTTTAATTTTGATTTATTGTGTCGTGTTTCCCCAGTTAGCATATCAATTGACCCGAACCCAGCACACCCCACAAGCTTTCGGAGACCACTTGTCTGTCCCATTGTCTTCTGTGTCTTTACTTTCACACCTTTACACTCACCCGCATCCTGACATCCACACACACACACACACACACACACACACACACACACACACACACACACACACACACACACACAGACACACACACAC
>JAQQZR010000012.1:22343055-22370882 GCA_030068235.1 Notoglanidium macrostoma | reverse complement strand
TACTACTACTACTACTACTACTACTACTACTACTAATAATAATAATAATAATAATAATAATAATAATAATAATAATACAAGGACATTTACGAAGGTAATTGCGTTTGCCTCAGTGACAGAAATCGGTATTGGTTTAAAGACCTAGCTAATGTAATTCATCAGTTAGCTAGCATGTCATATTATTCAGAGAATAGTATTCTTGCTGTTTTCAGCTTAAGTTATTATGTATGACAACACTGAAAAGGTAACTCTGAAGGAGCTAGCACCATAACTAGCAGAAACCAAACACTGCTCATCATCCTGAGTTTAGTGTCAGTGTGAAACATGGTGGTAGTTGAATCTTGTTGAGCATTACCCTTGGCATCCTGGTTGTTATTTGATTAATCATTTGTTCTTAGTTGT
Organism: Notoglanidium macrostoma; assembly: GCA_030068235.1. Taxonomy (NCBI): domain Eukaryota; kingdom Metazoa; phylum Chordata; class Actinopteri; order Siluriformes; family Auchenoglanididae; genus Notoglanidium; species Notoglanidium macrostoma. Next base: position 22,370,480 of record JAQQZR010000012.1, on the reverse strand, counting down.
TTCTTTCAAAAATGGTCTGGCAATAAATGAAGACTATTTCAAATTTGAAGTGAATAAAATGTTCTAGGTTTAATAATGTTATTTTTGGTTTATTGTATCTTATAATTGGATATAGTGTTTAAATTTGACTATATTTAAGAAACCTTCACTTGCTATGATGCTAACCCTAAGTTCAGACTAGCAGGCAACAGCACAGATAGTAATTTTACAAACAAAGTAAACAAACATAAGCTTTTTCATAGCCTAGTCTCAGCAAAATTGTCATTCATGGAAAATAGTTTCAATGGAACCTGCTTCAGATATGCTGTGGCATTCAAACAGCGCTTGATTGGTCTTAAGGGGAGCTATGTGTGCCAAGAAAACATTCCCCACACCAGCCTGAATTGTTGAACACAGGTTGGGTCCATGGATTTATTCTACTCATGCTGCATTCTGTCCCTACCATCTACATATCACAGCAGAAAAGGGAATTCATCAGACTAGCATTTTTTCCTGTGCCCTCTGTAGCCTCAGATTTTTGTCCTTTGCTGACAGGAGTGTAACCTTATGGGGTCTTCTGCTGTTGCAGCCCATCCACCTCAGGGTTTGACATGTTGCGCATTCTGTGATGCTTTTCTGATCATCACATTTGTAAAGAGTGCTTATTTGGGTTACTATAGCCTTCCTTTCATCTGCAACCTGTCTCGCCATTCTCCTCTGATTTCTCACCAGCAATCCATTCCCTTCTGTTTTTTATTTTTCTGATGTGCAAACTCTAGAGACTGTCGTGCATGAAAATCACAGGAAATCAGCAGTATCTGAAATACTCAAACCAGCTCATCTGGCACCAACATCAATGCCACACTCAAAGTCATTGAGATCACATTTTCTCCATTCTGATGTTTGAAGTGAATATTAATTAAGGCTCTTGACCTGTATCTGCATGATTTTATGAACTGCACTACTTCCACATGACTGCTTGGATTGGATAATTGCAAGCATAAGCAGGTGTAGAGTTGTTTTAGATAAAATGGCTTGTAACAGTTTATAATCTGAGTAACACTGTTGATTTATTTGTAGTTAAAATATGACTCAGCTCAACGGACAAACCTTAACTGAAGTAAATATATATTTACATTGTTTCAAGAATGCTGAAAGCAGTTTTCCTGTTTATGTCCGATCATGATACTGATTGATTGGTAATAGTGTAAAATGTTACTCTGTTCACCAAATTGTTGATGTATAACCGATAATGCCCAACTGGGTTTATGCCGTGTTTCATCCAAACACCAAATGTGGAAAGCAGAAGATTTGTAACCTTAATCTTTAAACTGAACAACAAAAAAATGCACAGTTCTGTCATTAGTCCTTTTGTTCTTTGATTTGACAACATGTGCTTAATCTGTCAGGTTTTAGTTTCTCCTCCAAAGGTCTTTTGTAAAAGAAAAATGTATGATGCTCCTCATTTGCATTTATTCCACCCATGACTGTATGACTCAGAATATCTTAGAGTATCATATTCATACATATACAATCATTGCAAGTGTACTTACCTCTAAAAAGCAATCAATGATGTTGATATATGAGTAAGCCATGAGATAGTTTTGAGTGTCCTGAGGGGACATGGTTAGGGAGAATAAGCACGATTGGATTGCTACTGAAACGGAATCAGGATGCAATCCAAACTCAAGTACCCAATTAAATGGCTAAGTGGACAATTAACTGTAACAGCTCACACACTTGGCTTTACTCCAGGAGGTGGTATATGTGTAGCACTTGCACATTTACTGTGGAAAAATTACAGCAGAATCCAGTGATTCAGTTTGCACTGTGAGTGTGTGTGACATTGAAACAAGACAGTGATAAGAAAGTTATTTCATCCCTTCACTTCAACAAACAACTCGAAGAGATAACTTAGTACAAAATATCAGAAAACTCCTCATTGAGCAAACTCAAACCTATCAGACTCACAAACAACAACACCAACATCAACACAGTCAACATCAGCTACAACAACATCAACTCTTTCACTCATAGACATCCACACAGTATCCGTCATTCAAACCATCAAATCACTCAGCCCCAGCTAATTTTTCAAAAGAACCCCAACCACACTGGCTTGCCAATTGGCAACAAAAGACTAATTGGAAGGCTGTTCCGTAACTGTGTTGTTTTGTAAGAGAAAGCTCTGCCCCCTGCTGTAGCCTTCACTATTCAAGGTACCAACAAAAAGCCTGCATCACAGATTATGAAAGACCAGAAGTTCATTCAGGTTTGCAATAATAATATTTTATAATTGCAAAATTTGATTGGGAGCCAGTGCAGTGTTGATAAGATAGGAATGACGTGTTCATATCTTCTGGTCTAGTACGGACCTTCACCTACATTCTAGATTCTGTCACAAAATAGAATGATGTGTTCATATCTTCAGAGCATCTAGTACGGACTCTCGCTGCTGCATTCTGGACTAACTGGAGTTTGTTTATGCACCTACTGGAACATCCAGACAGTAAGGCATTACAATAATCTAACCTAGAGGAAACAAATTCATGAACTAGTTTTTCTGCTTCGTGTAAAGACATGATATCTTAGAAATAGTTCTGAGATGAAAGAAGGCTGTCCTAGTAATATCATCTACATGAACTTCAAATGAAAGACTGGAGTCAATAATCACACCAAAGTCTTTTACTGCTGCACATGCTGAAACAGAAAGGCCACCCAGAGTTACTATGCGATCAGAAAGCTTACTTCTAGCTTCATGTCTCCTGCATCCTGAGCCAGGAGAGAGCCAGTCCCTTAACTCAACATTTTCTAATCTATCATGGAGAATAGTATTACCAATGATGTCAAAAGCTAAACTAAGAAAAATCTCTATCAGTGAATCAGCTGAAACAGAACAGACTTTATTTTAAAACTATACTGAATTATGTGCCACACAACTGTACTTTTTTGACCATATAACTTACAGTTATAGAAGTGAGATATGTAAACACATCTGGTGTCACCCAAATGAGGATGGGTTTCCCTTTGAGTCTGGTTCCTCTCAAGGTTTCTTCCTCTTGTCGTCTCAGGGAGTTTTTCCTTGCCACTGTCACCACAGGCTTGCTCATAAGGGATATATAGGGATATGGTTAAATTTACAGATTCATAAGTTTATAACCAGAATTTGTATACTTCTGTGAAGCTGCTTTGTGACAATCTCTGTTGTTAAATGCTCTATACAAATAAAATTGAATTGAATTGAAATTAAACTATGCCACACAAGCAAGGAGATATAAGAGCTACAATAATATTTCTAAGGTTAAAGTTAGATTCCAGTAAATCACTGGTCAGTAGAAGAATGTTACATTGCAGAGGTGTGGACTTGGGTTACAAGATTTAGACTTGAGTCACAAATTTCCTGACTTTTGACTTAGTGAAAACTTCTAAAACAGTCTACACTTCTTTTCATGTGAAAGTGAACAGAAATATTCAGTTCCTATATTCATATTAATGCACCTTTTAAATTTCCTTATCATTCTCCTGAGTTATAAATAGACTTGGGGAATAATGGAATACATGGAACAGCGTTACATAATTAGGATACAAAAAAGGTAACTATACTCCATTATAGTTACAGAAAAAAGATGTAATCAGATTACAGATTATTTACAGGATTACAATTTTATGAAATGAATAAGGGCTGCAACAACTAATCAACATAATCAATAAAAATCAATAATAAAAATAATTGCCAACAATTTCATTTTTAGTTGAACTGCATTATGACGCGCATGCTACGTCACTTCATAAAAACACATTTCAGTAAAATGGAGGAGCAGAAGCATCAGTAGGTGTCAGGGCGCTGGTGGCGTCGTGGCATGGTTGAGACACAGGTGCAGGATAAGGACATGGAGGAAATAGCTGTACCGTGTTTATTTACACAATGGGCAGAAGTACGGAAAAACGGCAGACATAATAGTAATCCAAATACAGTCAGGGGTCGAGTGATCAGCAAATAGAATATCAGGGGTAATCCAAAGAGTGGTCAAAACACAGAAAACAGAGTCAAAACACCAATAAACAAACACAGGTATAATCGCTTGGCAGACAACACGGTGGCTAGTCTAATGCTTCGCAAAAATTAAGCGCAAAAGGCAGTCCTTTTAAACACGGCTGATTAGTCCATGAATGAGAGACACCTGCTTCCCTCTGATTGACCTATTGGCTGGGAGCAGATACTCATGGGAGTTGTAGTCCGTGTGATCTCCGTCATTTTGAGGAAGTGCACGCTCCCACGATGGAGATGAAGAACGCACCGCGCACGTGGCCGAGATTTCAAGGCGCGCTGTGTGTGGAGTACGGAGCAGGGTATGACAGTAGGACTTTCTCTATGGTATGAAACTCTTTACAGTACACTACCCTGCTGGCCTCATGACATAACTTGTGTTTTAATGTGAATAAAAATAATAATGTGCTGGTATAAACAGGAAGCCGATTGTCTAATCTGTAGTCTACTCCACACAATAGAACATATTCAAACTAAAAAGGAGCCAGTTGTGTTTCCAAAATGCTCCATTTTAGGGGCTTGATAATTCGGGAGTAGTATGGATGCCAGACATAAACGTAGCAAAAGTGATAAAAAGTTTTAAAACTGAAACTTATGAGTTTGTACATAGCCTTCCTTGTGATTTGGTGCCACCTCTGCTACATTGTGTGTGTTTGTTTGTATGGACAAATCACAGATGGTGGATATTGTTTACCTCTGACAAACCAACAATGTAAACAGATCTAATGATTTGCAGAATTTTATTATTAGGGCAAAAATAGCTATTTGTTAGACTAACCAGCCATATGTGAGTGGGGGTCATACAGTGACTCAGTAACAGTCACCATAGTGACTGGTGACAGTTGCTCCTACACACACACACCCAATGACATGATCAGTGCTGCAGAATGTACCATCAACTGAATTATTCAACTCATTACTGAGCAAAGTGCGCAATTAAACAACACAAAAGGCAAATATCTATCCTAGTTTTCTCTTTCTTTGTTCCTCTATGACAGCCATCAAAAGAATACATATTTTCTCCATCTCTCATTTTATTACAGAAATTACACGCAGCTACTATTGTCTCCACCTGAAGTAATGCCCTGGGCTCCTGACATTTATTACGTAATCAGATAAGGCACATTGTATGATTCAATATGTTTTGATAACCCTGCATGTGAATATGTTTCCGCCATTGTTAATCTTTAATCCATTTTAATCCTGTGTCGATTCTTGCAATCTGCTAGCGACTCAGAAGGGATGTAATCAGATAAATTGGGGGAAATAAATAAATAAATGAGCGAAGAATAGCTTAGATGACACCCCTCTTACTCATTCATATTGGCTCTTTTTTTGGCTGCTCCCTGTGAGAGAATCTTTTTATAACAGCATTAGTCTTTTTGTTACAGTCCATTTGATTCTTTGTACATAGGCATTACTGAAATGATATGCTACTATTAGTTCTGTTTTTTTTTAAACCTCTAAAGCCTTTTATTAAACCTTTTATTGCTTTGTGTGATAATGCAATGCTAATAAATCCACTTCGATTTACACCATGCTGAAAATGAATATGTATGGGATGATAAGAAAAAATAGAGATGTTAATTATTATATAAACTGAATGAAGATGCAAGTCTGTGCATGCTTTAGGTTTTTTTGTTTTTGTTTTTGTTTTAAACGAACACCACCTAAAAGCTATTTATTATTTTAGCTTCTAGATGTAAGATTTTGGAATTACAAAAAAAATGCTATTGCTAGCTACTTGAGGAAGCTCATTGTGTAACATTGTTTGTGCTGAAATGAATTAAGCTGAGGATTAATGTCACGGCTGTGAATGACAAGTCAATATACATTCACAGAGAATTCAGTGCCCCAGAAATGCCTAATAACAACAATGGTGTACTATCAAACTAGTTAGTGTATTAGAACGTAGTTTGGGATGCGCCACAATTATTCATGACTCAGAGGATATAATTATCAGCTCCCGTCTCTCGAGTATTACAGAAATGTTATGTGAATAAAGCACATTTTGTGCACATCATTCTGACTTGTCACTGTTAATAAATACCAGGAGAAAGTGCGAAACCTTTCAGCAGCTCTGCTGTAATCCACTGAAGGTGGTTTTAGCACATTACTCAGATGAACAAACTCTATCTAGGTAGTTAATATACATTGCATTTTATTATCTATTTTGCCCTCCGGCTTATTAAACACATTAGGCATGAGCTAGGAGGCACGGTGGTTAGCACTGTCTCCTCACAGCAAGGTTCCGGGTTCGATCCATGGGTCACCCAGGGTGCCTTTCTGTGCGGAATTTGCATGTTCTCCCTGTGCATGCGTGGGTTTCCTCCTGGAGCTCTGGTTTCCTCCCACAATCCAAAGACATGCAGATTAGGTCAACTGGCTACTCTAAATTGCCCATAGGTGTGAATGCGCGCGTGTGTGGTTGTTTGTCTGTGTTGGCCGTGTGGTGGTGGCCCAGGGTGTACCCCGCCTCTCGCCTGAAGATGCTGGGATTGGACCCAGATGGATAAAGCGGTATAGATAATGGATGGATGGATGGCATACTATAGATATCATTAGCATGCTAACTAAAATGGCACAATAAAGATTCTGTAAGTTTCACATTTGGGGTAAAGAGAAACTACTTGCTCTTAATCAAAGAGCTGTTATGAGCTCTCTGGCTTAACATAACAATTTCACAAATGGGTTACAATACAAATTCCACAACAAGGATAAAGCCACTGGCTGTTATCTATCGCTTAATAGCGTCACCAAATATACAACAAATAGGTTTTTTTATATATCACCAACTGTCCTGAATCCTTTTTCCTATACAATATCATTGTTCCATGGATGGCCTTCTGGGGACGTCTTTCATGCCTGCTGTATGATGTGTGCATGTGAATTTCCACAGTTCTGACTACTGACATACTCATGGCCATGAACTCCCATTCCATGATCGTCAGGATGGCTGAAGACTGTCATATTATTAAAGTAATATTTAAGTAAGATTCTGGTTTTCTTTTTTTTTACTCTGATGCAATAAATCGTACTTTATTGTACGATTTTTTTAAACGTTGGAGCTGGAAATCATTTTTCTATAACATTCATTAATAGTGTTTGAAATAAATGGTCTTTCTAATTATGAAAGAGAAACGATGTGTGTGTCTGTGTGTGTGTGTTTCCATAGGCCGTGTTTATATTGTTATATTTAATATCATTTTAAATCAATTGCACTGCTGTACGATCCAAAGAGATATTTAATGCTAAGTAGTGAACAGAATGTGAAGGATAAGTGGACTGTTTGTGTGAATAAGTCACTGATAAAACCGCATATAGACTGATGAGGAGAGGAGAAAAGAGCTTCCATACTTTCTCTGTATAGGCACATACACACATATAGGCCATTCCTGAGCTACGAACACTTTCACTGTGTTTTGAAGCCTCAAACATCCTCGAGATGCTGCTGAACTGTCTCTCACTCTCCCTTTTCCTCAGGCTTTCAATCAGTCATGTCAACACACTCAATTCTGAAATCTCTGCCATGCTCTTTGTGTCCTACTGGACTGTTTTAAAAAATGAACAGTTTGGACAAAACCTAATTCCAAATGCAAAACATCTGAGCCACAGCATATTCCAGCATATTAATGATTGTTTGAGGAAAATGCCATGGATTAATATGCAGTCGGTTGAGCCTAGACATTAAAATGTGCCTGCGATTTTTACGATTATGAGTGTGTTTGTCATATTTATCGAGTATAAACGCGTCCTCACGAGGACATCCGTGCAATTCATTTTATGTGTCTCAAGAGCTGAAAGAAACTTTTGATACACATCGGCTTTTAAATCTCCCATTTATAGCTGAAGCCTAAGTAAAGCAATTACAACTCAGACAAACACATCTCACACAAAATACTAGAGGAATACTAATGAGCCTGTGTTTTTCCATCACGTTCATTGCCCAATCTAGCCCTAATATTAACCATTCATAACTTTTGCTAATGAGCTTTGGCTCATGCGGATTGTTATGAATTAGTAATCGTAAGAACACTTTGCCTTTCGGCATCCTGCATTCTATGAATTGGGATGAGATGCAAAAAAATACACTGTACAGATCAAGACTCATGATCATCAACAGGATTGTCATTGCATGGACAGTCTAGTTTTAACGACCAAATGAGTTATTGTGTGTGTATAGAACTGGTTTATCTCACGTTAATGTTAGTAAGGAACACAGCATGATTAACTGTGCTTTTATAGGAAAATAATCAACGACAGGTTGGTTTGATACATCTCAATGCAAAGCGAAGTTTCATGTACCATCCAAAAATTGGTTATTTTTCATTAACACAATAAACTGCAAAGCCATCACCTTTGTTAGCAGGTTAGCATGTATTTTCTAACATTTCTGGCATGGTGAGTCACATGACATTTTTATGGCTATAACACTGCCATCCTGAAGTGACTGAAATCAGATTTTTTGTCTTGATGTGTCATAGATCTGATCTTTTCAGGTCTGTGGGGACATGCAAATCTGATCTTTTCAAATCAGATTTGAGTCACGTTCATATGTGGTGCTAAATCCGATACGTATCAGATTTGCGGCTATGCGACCTGAATGAGAACGCTCGGATCGGAATTCATGCGTCTTTTTTAAGCGCTGAGCGTGTCATCATCAGCCAGCACGCTGTTCTTTCCATTTGTGTTACCTATCGAGATATGCTATAGCGGTTACATGTTCGGTTTAGAGTCAAGGTTTTAGGGTTAACTTTAAACTTTAACTGTTGGGGTTAGCGTTTGGTTAAGGGCTGTGGCTTTATTCTCCACTGTCGACAGCATTTATTCGGGCCACGGTAGCATTTTTGCCAAGCTAGCACAAATCATCAGAACACCGGCAGCACAGCAAAATAATACTGGAGAAGAGCTACAGCTAATGAACTGTTCACCATCTTCCAGAGCAAAATGCGATGCATACATTAGCTTCTAGCTAATGTAGAACCATTTAGTCGGTTTTAATTCCTTGAGTCATCTCACAAATATGTTTTTGTTGTTGGTGACGCAGGACTCGTGCAAAATCACTGTGCGCACGCGTGCCGTTTCTGAGGACAGGCGCGTTCTCATTAAAGTCAGATACAGGTCACTTGTAATTACGAACGGGAACCGTCATAATAGGCAAATCTGTTCTGTTCTCAATCGGAATTGAGCAACGAGGCTTGCAGTGTGAATGTAGCCCAACTTAGAGCAAATTAAACCCCCCTGAACTAAAGATGGCACATACTTCCTTGTGGGCAATGTGTTAGTGAACATGTCTCATTAAAAGCAGTAGGGGTTAATGCTAATGATGCGCTTCAGTTCTGATTTAATCAGCATGGTAGCAGCTACAGTTCAAATCTTCTGTAAGTCATTTTCTTCCTGGCAGGAGTATCTGGCTAGATTTGAATGAAAATTCATGTGAATTGATTAACAAATAATCGATTAATCAGCTTAAATGTGGCTGTGAATGACAACAGCTGTAACAAATATTTTTGTTTTTGCTTTTGCAAAATAATACCCCATAAAAAATGAACCAACTAAGTAAAACATCTTCAATATAGACAAACATGCCTAATATTTCTCTTTATTAGTTTGTAAGATTATTTCTAGATTTTTTTATTACATAGATTTTACGTTTGAAATTTAATTCGCTTACCATTTCAAGCATTTGTTTCTAAAAAACAAAAAGAAAATGATCTGCTAATAGAATAAAACTCAAAATGAATAAATAATCTAGAAATAATCAGGCCTGACACTTGCATGAATTTTGGTCGCAAACAGGTCTGCATTGTGGCATGCCGACGTTTGCCAAACAGGGATGATCACTCACTGACATGCTATATTTATCATTTATTTAATAAGTCATCGTGCAGGAACTTAGGGTGTGATAGCCCACGCCTTGGAACGCTATGGTGGTCACGTGTCAGGATAGTCTATATAAAGGCATGGTTCAAAAAGCTTCACACAGTCAGTGTTCAGTGATAGAAGAGACGTGTTGAATTCACAAGATTCAGAACAGATGCATACGTTTTTATATGTGGCGGCTGTGCGCATTATGATTGTTGACCATCAGTGGACATTAGAGGAGGCGGAGAGAAGAAGGAGAGAAGAAGGGGCCGGCCACTGTTTGCCTCTGCGTGCTGTGTGGAAACTATGCAGACTGTATGCGCAACATATGTGTGCCAATACACACCAGTGCGTTCCACAGGTGTTTACATTGTTTCATGGAGGCACGTGATGGCAAACAGTAACACTCAGTCGTGCCAAATTTTTGAAAATTTCAAAATTCCCCCCATGCCCTGGCACACACAAACACACATACTTGATACGAAGCCCCACGAAGCTCCATTCACACTTTCACGAGTAGTTCCCTCATTGGCACGCTACAATGCGAGTCTTTTCGTGCCACCTCTGTCAGGCAAGTGTTAGGGCTGCTGTAGGCTTAATATTTGTGATATAATAATCTCATAATATTAAATATTATAAAAACCTTTCTTTTTTTTGTGGTATCTTCACTTGCTAAGATCATTTTTCGTAGTGTATAATGTAAAAATTTAAGGATCTTGCTTATCTAATGAGTATTACAATCTGGTCGAATAACAATAACCAAGTTGAATTACAAATATGGTATTTGATATTGGATTTATTTTAAGTCAAACAGAGCTTTAGCTTTACCTCTTTATCTAATCTGTACTAAAATACATGGACATTGTGTCAGCATTCATCTTAAAAAGTTAAACAGGCTAAACTTTAGAAGCCTTAATGCACTATGAAATTGCTGTACATATTTTACTAGTACAAGAAAAAAGCGATCTCCCTTTTTTATTAAATGTATATTTCACTAATCATGCAGAAATTCTCAGGTGCTTTCATTTGTCAATGTACTGTTTTTCACACACTGTGTTGAGCGCAACTTTTGCATTATTACGGGAACTATCACTCAGATAATCATTGAGGTCCTGTTTTCTTGACTCCCCTCTTGTTGCCTGTTTGCGTCCGAGACCGAGCATGCTCTTGGGTCTTATCAGTGCAAGCTACATTTAAACCACATTCAGACCCGTTCGATGGCTCTGTTTGGTTTCTCATAATCTGAACAAAACGCCTACACTGTTCTAGTGAAATTAGTAGAAAAAGGACAACAAAACTAGTGAAATCTGTACATCTGTTTTCTGTTTTGCGCACGGTGCTGTGTGGTGCAGTAGTTCTTCCCTGAGTGACTTCACTATTTTATTACATTCTACCCAAGAACATAGCTATCAACTAAGACCTGCTGAGATTATAACAAGGTTTAAATACCTCTCTTCAGGCATTTTTATGTGGATAATGTTCTTACCACAGCCATGTTGAATTCTTGATTCCTTGATTTTGTTAAAAGGTGTTGATTAATTTTCTTTAACAGCAGCTCTTGACAGTAGTTCCAGCTACAAGGCATTTCACAGATTTATATCAATGTACTCATTATTAAAGAAAAACTTACGATATTTGATATAATGAAGTTTTCTGTATATAGTGAAGGAGACATTTCTGTAATATTTATGGAATTATTTGGAGTTTCTCTCATGTGGGAGTTTCTCTTTGTTCTGTTCTCTTTAATGCTGACACGTCATGTTCCAGATAAGTTGAAAGCATTTACAAAAGAACATAGACAGGTGGCACATTTTATTACATGAAGACTCATTATCATACAGTTTATGTAAATGCTTATGCAGAGTTTGTGTTATATTGAGTAGGCCTTTGTGCACTTAGACAGACAGGAAGACTCTCCAGCTGGGCGAGTAGTGTGATAAGGTTGAGACAAAACTCAGAGCGAAACTCCTCTATCTGAAGAAAATTATGTAAATAAATCACATCTGCTTCAAGATCCTGTTTCCAGATTGATGTCTTACACCATTAACAAATGTTGAAAGTCAACATTTATGATGTTTTGACCCAGATGACAGCCTGATGGAATGCCCAGAGAAACTGATCACCATCTGTCCTTTTGCTCTCATGTAATGGTCAAGCTTCAGGACGGAGGTCTTTGCACGTTCCTGTTTCTCGATAACATGACAAGATGTATGTTTTTTTTTTTTTTTGTCTTTTTAGCTTCAGAGAAAAAAAAATGAGGCTGGTAAAGGAACGAAGTTTATTTTCTCCAAAGGTCCCCACTTTACATACATAAAAAGGATGTTCTATCAACCCAAATATTATATATTTCACAAAATGAAATTTAAAAAGGACAATAAGTTGTTCATTAATAAATTAGAAATCAGTGGGAATATAGTCTGCTATTAGTCAGGCCACATCACAACATCCTGTCATTGATTATTTTCCAATAATAGCACATCCCCAAGAGTGTTACTACTTGCATCATTCTCAAAATGTATGAAATGACCAGGTGTAAATGGGGTCAGTGTTTCAATTCGCTTCTGCAAATATTGCTGAGCTCTCCAGCACCAAGCATTCAATTTACATTAACACCCCCAAGAGCACCTGCAGAGAAAAAATGTGTGAAAAAAAACAAAAAAACAATCAGTTATTTCTATCTTTCAAATTACGTCTCCTTTAAAGCAAGCTTAAAGTGCCCGATAAGACTCAGAGGTATACCTTCATCATTATATTCCCAGGACATGTCAGTAGGGTTTGCTCACTCTTGTACATCCTTTGAATGGTCACTGGAAAATTCCTAGGAGATCCTGCATACGTTTTAAGATTATTTACTAAATAATAACCTGAGACTTTATTATAACCTCATTCTTAGATGAATATAACACCTATATTGGCAGGTCAGGTGAAGAGAAAACGTTCAGCATGAGCGCACAAGGTGTTAAGATTTGGGTTTTTGGATCTTTTGGAGTTGTAAATTGCCTAGAGGGCAAGCATCAGTTTCCAATTAATAAGGGTGAAAAAAACAGGTTTTCTATTCAGAGCAACTCATATAAATAGAAAAAGTATACAAGAAGGAAAGGTTATGTGAGCTTGTGCATGGAATATGTATTCAAGTGCTCTAAAACCTCTCATGAGCTTTCATCATTGTGTTCTTTCCAGGTAACGTCCACAACAGAAAACGAGGTTTGTGGAAGGTTACGCATTCGCTTCAGGCGATAACGTAATAACCTTTCAGATCTCTTCAGAAGTTTCTCACGGGTCGTTTCGATTTACTTATAGGGTAGCTGCACAACACAAGACTGCACAGTAGAGCAGGAAACAGTGGGTAAGACACTGCAGCTTAAACTTAAACTGTGAAGCTTAAAAAATATATAAATGATAAATAGTCAACTTTGTGGAAAGCAATAAATATTTTGGAATTCTCAAATCTGATCAGACTGAAGGTGTGTTCATTCATTTTTTGTAACAGTATGGCTTGGACAGCTGTAATTCAAATGTTTTTTTTTAACGAAGAAAAATGTATGACCGCTGATACAGTGGAATATATTTGTAAGGAGATTTTTACAATATTCACTGTCTATGGAGGGAGTCTCCAGTGTCGGTGCTGTGTAACAGTCATGGGGTTTTCAACCATGGGACAGTCTTCAAAATGTTTTCTGTAACATGACGAGCTGCATTATATTTTTGTGAGAGATGGTTTATAGTAGATGTTACAGAGTAAGCGATACAAGGACCAAGATTTTCATATGAATTATCAGTCCAAAGATGTTATTTAAGCTATGTTACTGTAGGAATGATAACACATTAATGAGCGAATTAACATAAACCTGTTATTTGTATTGTAGTAGGCATTACAATCAGAACCTTCTGGCCAATCAGAATCAAGCAATCAAGTAATTCCTAACAAAATTTTAACACTTTTTTTTTATGTACTTGTTTTATTGTTCTTCACTATGTGCGCTCCCTTTTGTAATTTACTTTCTCTATATTGTTTTTTAAAGCTCCACTATGTGTGATTCACCCCCCTGAATGCCCCTCTCTTACCCCTCCCTCTCCAAGCCTGTGTATTAGAGTGTACAGTGGCCAGCAGGTGCCCATAGCGTACTTCTAAACACTTACATTCACACTCCTTTGCTTTTTCTGTGCTAAATAATAAGTATGATCCTCCATTTTTCAAAATTTGTTCTTTCTTTCTTCTTCTTCTTTCCAAGTTCAGGCTGCCACTTGTAAAAATGTGAAATGTGCTCTCTAGAGGTTTGTCTGTTCAGGGCTACTGTAGTAGCCCTGAAAAATTTGGTGCCCATGGCAAGATTCTAGTTGGTGCTCCTTGTATCGCAGCCAATTCCACTACCAATCATTGTGTTCGTACACTCATACAGCTTGTCTTTGAGATTTTCTTTAATTTACAAACAAAACAAAAAACCCTACAAAATAAATACCCAGGATTTGCAGAGGTGGGATTAAAATTTTTCAAATGTGCATCTGAAAAGAGAAAATAAATATATATGACCATTGAATATTGGCCACGTTATAGCTTTTAGCATTCTAAACACAAGCAGCAAGACTAATTAAACCTAGCACTCACGCACAAAACATGTATTCAATGAGCACTTCTTTCACATGATGCATGCTGCTTGCTGCACATATAAGATTAATCAATAATGAAAATGCAAAGGCTTACAACTACTAATGGAAAAGGAAAAGCATTTTTATTGACTAACGTTGCAATGTAGACTAAGATGTCAATAAAAATGTATGCCTGGGTTCTTGAGGCAGACAGTGGATGTTTCATGCAGCATGCTTAAAAGAAACGGTGTATTTCTCAAAACGATGTTGAAGGTTATTCCCCAAACAGCTCTGTGGCAGCGGGAGCGCGGTCGAGCTTCAGCTGTGGACGGAGAGGAGGCAGGTTGACCCTAGCAAGTGATGGTTCTCACCTGTGGTTTATTTCAAGCAATTTATTTTTGTATTTGTGTGCATGAAAGGGAGAGAAACCTGTAACCAGGAAGCGAGAGAGAGCTGAGCAGCACTGAGCTCTGTTTGCGCTGAGCATAATACAATCGCTGGAAAGCCAAAGTAGCAAACAAACAAACAACAAAAAAAAACCCTACAGATTCAAGTTGTCGAAAGCCTGCCTCCTGTCTCCCCATTTCCCAAGAACCAACATGTGTTACAACCTGAAGAGTCAGTCCAACTTTCCCTGATGAATGTACGGTGAGAGTTACTGACATTAACTGTTTATTAAATTAGAGATCCTTACTTTCCTCCAAAGCAAGCTAGTAATCCACTGCTCCATTATCTCTGACTTTGTCTTTTTTTTTCTTATTCTCTTCTTTTTCGTCCCTGGGCACCAGAACACTTTCGTATTTTTTAACATAATATATATTTGAATAAGGCTACTGATGTTAATTGTATCACATTTCTGGGTCAGTGTCACTTACTAACTTAGATAACTTGCAATTCCCCTGCAATCAGGTATAAGTCTAAATAAGAGTGGGGGGAGGGGGTAATATTTCAAAGTAATAGTAATAGAATAGTATTAATAAAAATACAGGAAAAGTTAAAGATGTTGAATTTTTTCTTCCCTCATTTGAAGGAAATTTACCACCTATGGCTCTGGTAGTGGCCCAACATGGCAGCTCCATAGAGGTGGACTTGCTCCCTATGTAGATATAAAGGGCTTATTTTAAGATTACAAAAACATGATTCTTAGTATTGGTAATTATAGACTAATGAAAACATACTTATGAATTCCATAAGTATAATTGGAATATATATTCCATTCCTGCCAGAGATACCCTCAATATCATACATAGTAAACCTTTAAGCTTTTGTCTTTTTTGGTTGATGTTTTGAAAGCCAAATTTGCCATATGAGAAATGAAGAAATGAATTTGCTTGCATAGAATATATCGTTATTGTCATTGTCACAAGTACAACGAAATTTAAAGTGCTCTCCAGTCAGTGCATCTATCATCAGTACATCATTCAACAGCAAGAACATACGTATACACAGAAAGTCAAACACCCCGTCAATATAACATTCAATCACTTAAGCTTAGAAAACAAATATCTGCTCACACACATACTTTTATCATTGCACAGAACATTTCACATTTTTTGCAGCATTTAAAGTTGCTATTGCAGTTGGATAAAAACTGTGTTTGAATCTGTTTGTCCTTGCCTTAACTACTCTGTACCTTCTGCCCGAGGGCAACAGTTCAAAGAGGGAGTGGCCAGTGTGTGAAGCGTCTTTTAAGATGTTCTGGGTTTTTTTTGATACATCGGGAGCTGTGTAGTTATTCCAGTGTGCGGAGAGGGCATCCAACATTCTTTTGTGCGGTGTTGATAACCTTTTGAAGCGCTTTCCTCTGAGCTGCTGTACAGTTGGTGTACCAAATGCATATGCAGTATGTCAGTATACTTTCGATGGAGGTTCGGTAGAAGGACACTAGCAGTCTTTGTGTGATGTTATTCCTCCTTGGTATTCTAAAGAAGTACAATCTCTGCTGCTCCTTTTTCAGCAGCTCATAGGTGTTCATGCTCCAGGATAGTCTCTCCTCTATGCAGACTCCCAGAAAGCGGAAGTCTGCAACCCTCTCCACACAGTCCCCACTGATGATTAACTGTGAAATCTTTGTTTTCCTTCTACTATAGTCTATTATAAGTTCTTTAGTCTTTGAGATGTTAAGGAGAAGGTTGTTGGCCGTACACCATGTTGACAGCCGCTCCACCTCGTCCCTGTAGGCAGACTCATCCTCCCCAGATACAAGCCCCACCACTGTAGTATCGTCCGCAAACTTCACTATGATGATGCTGTAATGAACAGGGGTGCAGTCATATGTATAAAGGCAGTATAGCAGGGCACTCTACACACAGCCCTGCGGGAAGCCGGTGCTTAGGCTTAGGGCCATGGATGTGTGATGGCCCACTCTGACTGTCTGTGTACGCCCAGAGAGGAAGCTGCTGATCCACATACAGATAGTGTGTGGAAGCCCCAGTTCTCCCAGCTTGACCACCAGCTTGTGTGGAAGGATGGTATTGAATGCAGAGCTGTAATCCACAAAGAGCATCTGCACATAGCTCCCCTGCTGCTCCAGGTGTAATAGCACAGCATGGAGTGCTGTTGCTATGGCATCCTCCGTGGATCGGTTCACTCTGTAGGCAAACTGGTCGGGATCGAGACTGCAGGACAGGGCTGCTATAATGTGACTGCGGACTTGTTTTTCCAAACACTTCATCACCACTGGTGTGAGTGCCACTGGTTTGTAGTCATTGAAGCTGGAGATGTGGGGCCTCTTGAGCAAGGGGACTATGGTGGAGGACTTTAGGCAGGGTGGAACAGTGGACTGTGCCAGGGATCGGTTGAAAATCCTTGTGAAGATTTCAGCCAGATGGTCTGCACATTCCCTAAGCACATGTCCATGCCATCAGGACCGGTCGCCTTCCTCGGATTGACGGCCCGCAGGGTGCGCCTCACCTCATGTTCTTCGAGAGTGAGGGTCGTGCTGCTATGGGCCGTGTAATGTAATTGCGCTGCCTCTGGTGCAGTGACCTCGAAGCGGGCAAAAAAGATGTTCCTCTGCCAGTGCGAGGTCTCCTTCAGCAGCTCCAAAGTTGGTCCTGTAGTTGGTAAGATGCTGGACGCCTTACCACACCTGCCGGCTGTTGTTATTGCCCAGGTGATCCTCAATCCTCCTCCTATAATCTGCTTTGGCCTCTCTGATGCCTCTTTTCAGGTTGGCTCGAGCTGCGCTGTAGGAATCTCTATTTCCTGACCTGAAGGCAGTGTTCCTCTCCCTCAGGAGCTGCTGGACCTCCCGAGTCATCCAGGGCTTCTGGTTGGAGTAGACCCAGATGTGTTTGTCCACTGTGACAGTGTCTATGCAGTTCTTGATGTAGCACAGTACACTGTCTGTGAACATCTCCAGGTCCTGATGTTCAAAGACCTTCCAATTGGTCCTATCAAAGCAGTCCTGCAGTAGGAGTTATTATGTGGTTTTCATGACAGTTGGATCACAGACACAATCTCACAATTGCAAACTATTTTACATTTCCATAAACCAGCTGTAAGGAAATGTTAGGAACACAGTTAGCAGTCGTAAAGGTTTATTTGCAGGAAATCCACTCAAATCTCTAGATTTATCAAAATAGCTGATATCGCCCTTTTGTAAATACAAGCAAGAGGTTAGAGATTTAAAAACAAACAAAAAAGGTTACAGATTTAAAAGTCTCTTGCAGATTTGAGAAACTTTTCCCACAACCCCTGAGAGACATTAAAAAGTTACTGTGAAGAACTTCTAATAAAGATGGTGTGTAAACAAAATAACCATAAAATTTGTTCTAATGTGGTCCAGTGTATACAAGTCAGCATCATTTCCTCCGAAGCTGTGCTGGAGTGCTATTTATCTCCCTTGGTGTTGATGCCAGAAGGTTTGATGGGGAATCTCTTTTAAGGCAAATTCTAGTGTCTCTTATGGGACTAGCTGGTGGAGTGTAGCTGCAGGATTTCTGATGCAGATTTAAATTCAACTCAGGAACTTCTCACCACTGCTTTTTGTCTCACACACTCGCTCTCTGTCTCTCTGCTAGCACCCATAACTAACCTCCGGCATCTAAATACAACCTAACAGGGTGGTTACGTGCAGCACAGTCCCATGACTCCAAATCTCTATGAATTATCATCAAGTGAGTCATGTGAAAATAGTTCATTTGAGATACAGGGTTAGCATTCTTCTTCTTTTTGCACTTTCTTTTTAAAGAAATCATCCTTGCTTTGTTGAATTTATTTGATTGATTTAGTATGGAGCCTGTGTGTTAGTGTGTGTGAGTGTGTGGGATGGGTACACAAGCTTTAAGCTCCTTTACATTCCCTCTGAAATCTTCTGTCCATCTTCTCATTTACAGCCAATACAGTGGCAGGATGTGATATTTTCTCAGGTTGCCATGGAGACGGTCTTGTTTCATTGGAGGAAAATGAATCTGCACTGTAGCTGTCTGTGAATCTGTGTGTGTTTGTGGGAAAGAGCATAAGACTGTAAAGCTCATGGACAGAAGGAGACTTAAAGGGGAAAACAAAATGCAGTGTTTCAGTTCAGATAAGTAGCAGCATCTTGAGCAGGCTAAAATATTGTCATGCCTTATTACAGTTGAATGCGGTTTGATAATATTTACGCATTATTTGTTTTCTTTATTTTTATTTTATTTTATTCCATTTGTGTAGTGCATTTACCAATGGACATTTTCACAAAGGAGCGTTACAGAAATTTTGGTTATAAATATTAACATATTAATTTATAAATTTATCCATAAATATATAAATATATATAAAATAAGCAAGACAGTGGTGACAGGTTTATGGAAAATCTCCCTGAGATGACATGAGGAGGTAACCTTGAGAGGAACCAGACATAAAAGGGACCCCTGATGAAATTTGCTTCTTCACAGTTTCTAAGTATATCTTTAAGCTGTTCATATGGGACCAGAGAGAGAAAGAGAGAAAGAGAGAGAGAGAGAGAGGATCAGAGGTATGGTCATTGTCACAAACTGGTTATGAACAGTGTATAATGTGTACTGAGTGCAAACAGAGACTCTGGCAAGACTAGCTATTACAGCATAACTAAAAGGGAGTGCCAGAAGGTAACACAGACATAAGCCACTCCACTGTCAAAAAACCTGAGTGAACACATGAGAGTGGCAGGTGACAGCATCCAAAATCCCAGTTTACCAAAACATCTAAAAAAATCACATCTAAAAAAATCACAAGCAATTATACAGTTGTCCAGAAACGACAGCCTGAAACCATTTTAGGTCTAAGGAGAGTAGAGAAGAGTGCAATAATATTACTAGCTGTGCAGTCGGGAGCTGTTTTCCAGCCGTGGCAATCATGAAAAAAATTCATTCTTGATATAATTCTTTTACAAATCGATTGTTTAATGTTCACACGGTCAAATGTTCTCCAATAATCTGCTGCTTAAACTGAGTTTTTGAGCACTAACAGGCGCAGAAGGAACAGAAACAGCATATTTGATCATAATCTAATTAATCAAACTGTCCATAACATTGTAGTACTGCATATACTTGTCTATTGCTAGCTAAGTGGAGCATGCTACATTGATAGATTTTATTTCAAAACAATGAAAACATCACATCATTCTCAAAGCGAGTGTGCATCTGAAGTGGGGGAGATTACGAGATTACTAATGTCTCATGGGAGGAAAAGGGGTCGGGTGTCAGTTAGGTTAATTGCCTCATCTGGTAGAGACTGCCCTTATAGCAGCTTACAATATGGAGTTCCTACATGTAAAAATGAGCAGATCTGTAAATCCGTGCTCAGGTCATACTGTTTATACTCAGGAGCTCATACAGCTACAAGAAAGTAGGAAAGAAAAGAAAGAAAGAAAAAAGAAAGAAAGAAATGATTATAAATATAAAAATGGAGGCCACAGGAAGAAAACAAAAGAAAAGAAAAATGATCCAATCCCGGCTCATTATTTCTAAGAAAAAAGAAACTGCCTTCCTTCAATAAGTAAATAAATAGATGCCACAGAGTAGCTTGACTGCAGGGTCACTCTCACTTTTCACTTCAATAATTGCCCAATATATTATATCAAGATTGGAGTCAGTAGCTTCATGCAGCGTAACAGCCGCAAGTTCAAGACTCTAAATATCCAGTAATGCAAAGAGCCAGCGTTATATTGACAGAACACGGCTCCTTCTAGCGACAGATATTCACTTTGTTTACAACCATATTCTTAGCCATAAATATTCTTTTATTTGTAATTGGCAGATTTAACTGAGAATCATTATTCTAGAGGAGAATTGAGAATGACTATGGTATGGTTTTCAGAGACACATGAATGCATGTACCTTAGTTGCACAATGGACCCATGCAGGTGAATGAAACCATTTACAACAAACAATGTACAACCATTTATAATCAAAAAGTTCTCCAGGAAACAAAAAAGGAATGATATCAATCTAAAAATCTTTTGAGCCTGTTAAGTGCATGTGTGAGAGAGTGAAAGAGAGATACAGAAAGCTTTTCTGACCAATATTTCCATATATATATATTTTCAGCTCTGTCATTGACAGTAACCCTTAAAGTGTCTCATTGTTTCTTTATTTAGCTTTAATACAAAGGGAATTTGTTAGAATTAGTCTTTTGTCTCTCATGTTTGTAGAAATAAATCTTGGACGGCTCTGAAGATCGCATGCTATATATTACTATTAACGTGCAAGGCGTTCTTTCCTGCACAGGGTGTCTCAGCCGGTAGATATTCTGCTCAGGTTTATCAGCGAAAGAGGTGTAAACGGTGGGCGCATGGAAAATTAAAATACACACATACAGTAGGTAGGAATAGATGCACATTTCTAGACTTGAGTAGTTAATGAAGTTGAGATATTTGCTATTCACATGGAAATATGTTCAGCTCTCGAGGAAATCTTGCTCTCTGGGTGCAGATTTGCAAACTGTAATTGCAATCCATTTTAATAAAAAAGCTCAGAAATATTCAAGTTTAAGCATGAGACTGAATGGATGCATGCATGACTAGAACTGAGGACCCTAGAAAGGGCTGTATGTCTCCCAATATTCCTGTCACATTTATTAAACCCTTAAAAAGGCAATTACAGTTACATCACTGAATGCAAATAAAATATACTTCACATATAGCAGACCAGCCAGCAGGTGATTACTGATATTATCATTCTTTATTTCTATGGCCAATAATGTAATTTCTTGTACATGCATTGACTGGTTTTGACTTTCTGTTGCTGGGAAAACTTTTCCTCCCACTATTTAACATATATATTCACTGATCACTTTATTAGGAACACTTTCATGCAGTTATCTAATTCATCCAAGATTTTCACACTTGACAGTTTTAAAAGTTTAACTTTGATTCCTGTTTGTAGCTGAGAGGAGTGGAACCTGTTGAGGTCTTCTGTTGCTGTAGCCCATTCACCTCAATGTTCAATGCACTGTGCATTCTGAGATGCTTTTCTGCTTACTATGGTTGTAAAGAGTGGTTGTTTGAGATACCATACTCTTCCTGTTGGTCTGGTTATTTTTATAGACTGTTCACCAGAGACTGTTGTGCTGGATTATTCCATGGGATCAGCAGTAACTGAAATTCTCATACAGTCAAAGTCACATTTTTTTTTCCAGTTCTGAAGTTTGACATGAATATTTAAAAAAAAAACCTGATGGTCTTGATCTGTTCTCCTGCCACATGAGTGGCTGATGTACAGGAGCAGGTTTACAAGTGTTCTTATTAAAGTGGCCATTTAAAGTGGACTCCTCATTCAAAAGACACACTCTTCATCATTTTATATTTCATCTTGCAAAGCACACTCTGACTAACGTTATTGCTTGAAAAGACTGTTGATTTCTTGGCGGCTAATTTTCAGTTTTTTTGCTGATTGTAGAATTTAATGTGAAAGTTTTTCTTTCAACATTTGTCACTAAAATGTTTAATTAATTTAAGCAATATCGCATGAGCAAGAGTGCAGTTACACTGAACATCAGCATGGCGTTGATTCGCTGGATAAAGTCTTGTGTGTTGCCATGTCAATGCACAAACTGACTGACAGTTTAATGAACGAATGCTAAAAATGGAATTTTATGCGGTGAACACAGACGAGTGGAGTTATACACACAGAGATATCCACATCCCTCTTTTTTATATCCCTCTATACATTCATGTTTTTTCCCATAGACTTTTTGAAACTGCTCCCATATAGTAAATTTTTGAAATAACAACTCCAAAGCACTCAATCTCATTTCATACCATTTCACTCCTGCATTCTGTTTTTCATCCCTCGCATTTCCTCCCGTTGACATCAGTCCATTTTTCAAGGCCTATCTGCTTCTAAAGATTAACAGCTAGAATAAAGCACAACCTATCTATCTATCTATCTATCTATCTATCTATCTATCTATCTATCTATCTATCTATCTATCTATCTATCTAGTGTTGTTAATACTATAAAGAATTAAATCTTTGAACAGTGCTGATGGTGCGATTCGCTAGGGGGCAGTAGACACCGCAGTATCACTGGCTGTGTCAATCATTATTCACACTGGTCATTTTGGGATACAATAAAATTGGTCATTCTTATTCTTATGTAGAGGTAAAATTCTCGTAGAACTGTTCATAAACAATTGCTTTGACAAAACATATTTTAATAGTCACACCAGCATGGTGTTTTTCCCAAAATAATACTAGAAATCAGTTGCTGGTCTCTTTTAAATGGTCAATAGCTGGACTTCAGGAAGCCAGTGGAAGTCAGGATGAGCTGTGTGTAATAGTAGACGAGAGACAGAAGCTGCAGCCAAATTGGGAGTCTCCTATTGTCACAATGTAGTCTATAGGATACTCACACTTGTTAATGCGCCACGGGTGTTTGCGTAAAAAAAAAAAAAAAAAAAAGAAAAAGAAAGAGAAAAGTGGAATCGAGCCAAACACATTGTGGTGTTTTCGTGAGTGACATCACCAGCTCTGCGCTGCATCCGCGCGCTCTCTGTCTTCTCCTTTCTTACGATGTGGAGCTGCTTCACTGCTATTGGCTGTTAAAACACCAGTTCATTGATTATAAATTCACAGTTTGAGTGTGTCCTGGAGTCGAGGTGGATTTGGCAGACGTCTCCTCGGTGCACCCCGGCTCTTTGTGGAAGCAGAGCTGAGGCTGAGGAGGCAGGAGGAGGCAGGCTCGGAAACAATAGAGCTGCGAGGAGCCGCTTGCGCTTTGTGCCTCATTAGCGCTGCCCGGCGCGCGCGCACATCCACCACGCAAAGATGCGGGGATTTTAACGCACGCATACACCGCTACGTTACCGGATTCTCTATACCTTACGTTTGACTTGTGAAAGAACCACGGAGGTAGATATGAATTCTGCCGAAGCAGCCGAGGAAGGACCAAACGACTCAGATACGGACGCCTTCTTCAAAACAGGTAGGGCTGAGACAGTAATATCCGCGACGTGGGGTTGTGTTTCTGCTGATTTGATTTGGACGGGAAAACAAAGAACCCACATCAGGAAGAAAACAAACAAACAAACAAACAAACAAACATACACAGAAATGGATGTAAGAGAAAACCCAGCCTGATGAGTCTGATGTTAGTGCACGAGTGAGCAAATCATTTCACTCAAACAACTCAGTGTGTTTAATGAATATTTGAGCCAAAGTAGTTGATAACTGCATAGAGATTAATGAAGGAGTGATTCAGTATTAATAGTAATATTCCCAATATTAGGCTCAGTAGCAGCAGACACCTTGTCTTTGTTTGACAGCTACACTTCTCCCTGTCACTGGATTCTGAAGATCAGAATGGTCACTTCCTCACACACACACACACACACACACACACACACACACACACACACACACACACACACACACACACAGGCTCACAATCACATTATGTTGGTGTCAAAGATGATGAACGGGAAACAGCAATGGCTGAAACATTAAAATCTATGAGCCCCTGTTCGTGGAGCTGTGCCTGACCCGTGTACACTCTCTGTATCCTGAAGACAAAATTGCAACAGCTAAAATGGTGATACATCATATAATTATAGGAGACTCCAGATTTGGAACCAGTCCTGAAGTTCTTTGGTTCTACTGTCTGAAAGGGAAATTGTGGGGTTCCACATAGAGCCTTTAGGGGTTACATTGAAATGAGCAATTAAAGAAGCCTAAAGGATTCTAGATTTTTTAATAGTATAGTGGATATCTCTCACTGGCATCGAAATATCAGGCATTTATTAAATAACTGCACTCATAGTAAAAAAGCATTTCTCTTTGGATAGGTCTTGGATTGAAAGGTCTTTGAACCTTTTCTAAGAGGAAAGCATTTATTTTGTGAGGTTACGTAGAACAATAGGGTTTCCTAGAAAGACAACCTAAAGAATGCCTTAAGGTCGAAGATTCCTAGACCTTTTACTTCTATTCATTATAATGGCGATACAATATCTGATTCACACTCAGAAAACATAAAAAATCCATAAAGGTTCTTTGGTTGTTTTCCAGGGCAACCCTTAAAAATTCTGTGTATATCCCTATAACCGAGAGTTTTCCTATCAGCGAATGTTATTGAAGGCTGAACATAGCTGCTGTTGCTTCATGCTGCACAAATCCACTCCACTTCAAATAAGAAACATGAGACTAATACTGCAGATTAAATGCCAGCATCTTTGGGCCATTTACATGCAGCTGCGTAATACATGTGTGCCATTCCTCTGTACTGTATGCCTGAATGAATGTAAGATTTCGGTTTTAATGCTGAAAGGTTTTTCTCTTTTCTTGTGGTACCTTAATGTAAACCAGGTTCTTTCACTCGTTTGAGTATAACCATCTGAAAGCAGGAATGGTGGGAGCAAGATGCAGGCTTGAGCAAGTGTTGTGGTGATGTGGCCACATTTCGAGCACTTTTCGTAGTTACACTAAGGAAATCTTACTCATTTAGA
The DNA here is from genome assembly GCA_030068235.1 of Notoglanidium macrostoma. Classification (NCBI taxonomy): domain Eukaryota; kingdom Metazoa; phylum Chordata; class Actinopteri; order Siluriformes; family Auchenoglanididae; genus Notoglanidium; species Notoglanidium macrostoma. The sequence goes on along the minus strand of JAQQZR010000012.1, from coordinate 22,345,096 downwards.
GTTAAGGAGAGCTGAACCGCAGTCACTGTGAGCAATCTAGGCTTTCTCCAACACAAAGCTCTAGAAATATAATCTAGACTATAGAAAGACAGCAGAGCTGATTCTTGATTCGTTCAGTCTGGATGTGGAGCTTAGTGGACCACAGCGCCGCATTTTGGGCGAAAGCTAAGATGATTTACAGATGGTGTAGAGGTCTGAGAGCATTATCAGAGATGAGAGAGTGTCTTTGCTGTGGTTTGTTCAAAGCATATAAGGACATCTGTCTCAGGCAGCACCGGGAGATCAGTCATTGGTGTCTGTATTAATACGTCATGGCAGCCTCTGCCCCAGGGGATGCCAAAAGATGTGGAGAGGGATGAAGAGAGGGATGGATTGGACCAGGATACAGACAAAGAGAAGGATGGACAGACAGAGCTGCAGTGAAACAGATAGTGAGGTCTAGAGTGAGACCAACACAGTTTGAATGGAAGGCCCTACCCTCCCTTCTACACCTTTTCTACAAGCAGTGGGTGTTTGCCCTCAGAAAGAAAGGCATTACGTGGCTGAGTAAGCAGTAATCCATTCACAAACTGCTGTCTGAAAGAGCTGAAGTGGTTTTATGTCTTCAGCCATACGGCACTCTCTCTCTCTTTTCATCTGTATTCACTTCTTACAGACGGATTAACCCCAAGCCAAACTCACACTCATGCATGGACAAAGACTTCAGCCTAGCCAAGGCTTTTAGTGCAAGTTTACAGCCTTCATCCTATTAAGGGAGATGAAAAAATTCACCCCTCCTTCAGTTGTTCTCATCATGTGTTCATCTGAATCATCTGGAATGATTCAGGCATTCTGGCTATTAGGAAAGCAGCAATTTGGCCTACAGTTCTGGTTTTAATGAGGCGAGCTGCAGCCAACTGAAGGGCGGATGTGTCTTCAGGTAATAACAGCAGTAGATTGGCACAGTACAACCCTCCAATCAATACCTGTATAGCTTTAGCTTTTTTGTCAACAGAAATTGCCTCCCTGGGAGCCTGACTGACTACAGCTGCAGAGCCTGGCTCCAGTTCTCCTCGTCCTCTCAAAAGCTACTCTACACGGCACAAGGAGGGTTTTCTGTATTGATTAGCTAATCACTCAATGAGCTGGGATGGAGGCCAAGGCCCCAAATGAGGTCATATCGAATTCTTCCCAAGAGGTACACGTTAGTGAAGTGACTTGGCTACAAATCATTTTTATCTAAATTGTTGGTTATTAAGATATTTAAAGGGCCACTCTGACCAAAATGATAAAACAAAAATATTTGTTTAACTGTCAATACATCTCTTGTAAACATGCCTACTTGCCTCTTACAGGGAGATTTCCCATGTGTATATTGCAAACACCCCCTCATCATGCTGCATGTTATTTTCTAAAGACTACAACTGAGAGTGGATATTTGTGGGCGGGCAGGTCACTTTTTTTTTTAAAGCTATCTAATATTGAGGAGGTCTGTGACAATTTTGCTACTTCATAAGTGGCACAAATTTTGTTCGAATCACTGCTCCTTCACAAGCTAGCCACAATGCGAATAAACTGAGACATTAAAGTCTGCTTAATTTAAAGGGTATTTACATATTAACTGGAATCACAGTGCTTTTAACATAGTTTGCCTTATTTATATGTGTATGAGCTGACATTACTGGCAATCTTTGCTTTGCATAATCATGTATAGCCGTTTCTTACTGATATTATGACAAATTATGCCTCAATGCACTCCTCTGAGATATTATTTATAAATATGAGATATTTGTAAGAATTAACATGAGACATTTATTATAATTACTTATTAACTGTAATTAACTGTAACTGTTGATTAGATATACAATTTTGTACTGAAAATATTTAAATGTTAGAATGTTGAACACATACTCCACACAGAGAGTAACCCGAGCTTAGGATTGCTAATGTATATTTGTAGCTGTTAAATAAAAATATCATCCATACATTATCTATACCGCTTTATCCATCTGGGTGGCGGGGAAGCTGGAGCCAATCCCAGCATCTTCGGGTGAGAGGCGGG
>JAQQZR010000012.1:22323165-22342955 GCA_030068235.1 Notoglanidium macrostoma | reverse complement strand
CTCTCTCTCAATCTCACTCACATCATTTCTGTCAGTCTTCATCAACTACCCCATTTCTTTCATAATTTCTTTGTAACTAGGGACTAAACTCTGTACAACCTCTCTCTTACACTCACTCTATCTTATGCTTCCTCACTCTTTCAATCACTTTATCCATCCATCCATCCATCTTGATTTTTTTTTTGTTTTTTTGCTGCTTTGCATGCACTATTATTTCCTTCAGGAAATGCAAATGTAGTTAAATGGTACTGTTCTGCATTCCGGATGTAGCTTTTTCTGTTACCACAAAAAGTTAGACATGGGCGTGTTCTTGATGAGAAAGCAGTAGTACCATATGGGATCAAATTTCCCAGAAGAATTAAATCGAGCAGCTCTGATGGATTGTGTCCAGCTCAAGCAGAACGAAAACATATTAGCAACCGACTGCCTGTCAGTTCTGGGTCATGCACTGCCTTTACTGTATGTCATTGCCTCAAAAAAGTGGCTGCTATTTCAAATCCACTCACCTTTCCTAAAGGGCAAAGCCAGTGCCAGCTCTCAGAGCTGTATAGTGGGTACAAACACAAATACCGTCTGACTATGATGTGGTTTGACTCACTGCCTCTAGCTGATATGAAGACCTGTTTTCTATCCAGTTCCTCATCTCTTTCATACTAAATATTTTAAATCTCTATCTGTCCATGAAGAACATTTCCAGTCTTGGAAAAACTGTCAATCCATCTGTGATACTGGCCATTTTTGTACAAAACACAAACCACAAAGGAAGGTGAAATGAGAAAAAAGATTGTAGTGATACATAGTAAAAATTCCATGTATTCCAAAGGTCCATTTGTTCATTCATTATCATGGGACAGAGGCAGGATTACACCATGCATGCAGCATTCACATACGTATTAACTTCAATTATCAACTTCAAAAAATCTTTCTGGATGACCACAAAAATACTGGTTTCATCAGCAGTATGATGACTAAATCAGGAGACCAAGAGCCAGGGTATAATGAAAGAGATGGTTGATTGCATGCATAAAGACAACCTGAGCTTTCTATAGTCCAAACAAAAACTGGACACAGAAAGCTTTTATAACGATGCGTGTAATGCCTAAGATAGGAGAACAACATAAGCAAGAACAAAACATCATGACAGGAACAGACACTTGTAAATCATGAGTGATCAAGGACATTTTCAGAAATCACATTGAATTGAGAAAAACCACACAAACCAATTTTTGGAGGAAACTAAAGAACCCAGAGGAAACCTACATGGAATCAAATTGGAGCTCCATGAGGAGGCGACACAACCCAATGCAACAATGTGAATGTAAATGCGTCAAAAGTAAAAGTACAAAATACGTCAACGTTACAGTACATCGGTGTGATAAGCAGTGACACTTCAGCTGATCATCTGCAACATTATCAATCAGGTGGATGATATTTAAGAAATAACCTAGTATTTACTTAAGGATTTCTGGTGTTCTGCATTAAATCCTGAAAAAAAACCTCAGTGGTTTATAACATATTGCTATGCCGCAAATGACATGCTGACATCAGGAACGTCATTCTCCTTACTATTAATTTCATATTGTGTTTGTACGCGCTGCTATTGTTTCTACATGTACTTGACTGTACTTGTCAGCTTTATGTTGATGTATTTCTCATCTGAGTCTGACAAGTTGTGGCAACAGTCATCCAGAAGTACAGATACAAAAATTGCCTTTCAATTCAAAGCAAATGTAATCACATGGTCATCAGAAGAGGTTTAGTTGGATGAAATAGAAACACGTGCTCTCAAGCTTGTATCACAGGTGCATGTCATGGCACTGCTAATTAGACACAAGCAAATACGATGCTCATGTTTCACCCAGTGAATAGTGTTGAAAATGGAGCAGGAAGAAGGTATCATGCAGGAACAAGGACCAGGCTCTGTGAGAGGAAGTGGTGTCCGAACGCGTTGTATGGCAATGGGGAGAAGAGCACACAGAGGACAAGTAAGAGTCAGGGGTAGAGGGAGAGGAGTGAATAGGTTCCACAGTGTGTCTAATGGCATTAGGGCAACAACTATGGACCATGTCATTAACTACGGCCTAAGCTTGGCTGGAGCTGGTCAACGGGTGGAGCCTCAGGTGACACGGTCTACAGTGGCTTCTGTAATATGGACATTCAGGAACTAGAACAGGTGTCTGATCCCACATTTACTGTATTTCTGTATAATATGCAACATCACATTTCTGCACTTTACTGTAAATACTACAATATGTGACCTCTGTATAACAAATGATAAATTGATGACTGTTGTATTGTCAGGTAGTACCACGGCCTCGTTCTGGTGCGAGAGGGCCACTTTTGACACACTAGCAGCAGAAGGCACTTGTGTACATGGTGAGAGGAAACAATGCTATTAGGCTAAAAGTGACCCAGTGAGCTGTTGTGGAGGACAATGGGATATTTCAAAACATTGCCTCTATGAGTCTCTATGATTCTTTTTCTCTATCAGTCTCTCCACTTGAAAAGACATGCTGTGTTTACAAAACGGTTGTACAAGTTACCATTTGAGATTAACAGTGAGAGAGTTCGAATCCTGAGCAAGAGTGAGAGCTTAGACACCTGTATGTAAAGTTAAGGATATACAGTACAGATGTTTTTTTTTTCTTTTTTCTAAGCTACACTATTTCAAATGTTTCTAATATGATCACTCTTTTTGGATTTTACAGAGGATACTTGAGTTCGAGGCCAATCAGATGCCACACTATTTTGTGTACGTGGATGAGGCAGGATTTGACCTGAATAAAGTAAGGAGACGTGACAGGAACATCGTAGGTCAGAGGGCCATAGTGGATGGGATGGATGTACCAGCGTGGGGGCAACATCACAATGTGTTCTTCTATCTCTGATCATGGGGTGATTCACCATGCGGCAGCTATTGGCCCCTGCAACACAGACCGGCTTCTTCAGTTCTTAGATGGGCCCTACAGTGTCCACATTCCAGATAATGATATGTTCAGCAAACATACCACTTTTCACCACTCCAACTGTGTGAGGGAATAGTTGGAAACCCACCAACAGATGATAATGGTGTTCCTGCCACCGTATTCACCATTCCTCCAGTGAGGAATGATTCTCTGCTTGGAGGTGGAAGGTGTATGATCGACAGCCTCATAATCAGATATCCCTATTGGAAGCAATGGATGCTGGCTGTGAGGACAGCACCTGAGGCTTAGCAAAGCAGGGTGCAGCATGCAAAAAGATTTTTTCCTGTGACTCGAAAGGGAAGACATCAGGTGTGATGTAGACACAATGATGTTGTCTAATAGAGAAGAGAGGCAGGGTGTCCCTTGAAACATGTCATATTTTGCACTTTATAGTAATTGTAGATTTATATATGCATATATACATATATGTGGTGTGACTTTACTGTTGGTGCTATGTTCCAAGTTTGTATATTTTTCTTTGTCTGTTTTCTGATGCATTCAGTTTCACATGCTTCATTTTGCTTTTCTCAGTTTCAGCAGTTATATTTTCACATTTCATTTTTGTCTCCAAGCAATTTTTACTCTACATTAGACCTACATTTGTTGCAGTACTCTTTTCAAAGGCAGTAAGGTTTTGATAAAGGTATAAAAACATTTGGTGTCTAAGTCTTAAAACAGCAGAGAAAGGGTTTTATTCATTGGTCAGTGTTGAAGTGATTGACTGACTTTGCATGTTTTGACTTATGTGAAAAAGGTGCAGATGGTTTTAGTGTGTCTTGCGCAGGTGAGTCTGTGTTATGAGAAATGCCTTAGCTGTTTTGAGAAGTGCATGAGTGAAAAGAGTGGTGAGAATGATGTTCTTGATGTGAGAATTGCATCAAAGCAATCGAGAAAATCTGTAACATCCGTCATGTTTTTGATAGAAACACAAACCGTTGTAACTAAGGATTATTTGGATAATTGATTAGTAGAGATTTTTTTTTCATCCATATGATTGATTAGTTCAATCATTTAACAAGATACTAAATATATAAAAAAAATCATTTTGAAAATATTTCTTTCCAGCCTTTCATTTAACTAACACTACTATAGGACTCTAAACCAGGCTTAATTAAATACCATATTTTACATACATGTTTTATTGGTATGCACACATTTTTTTTTTTTTTTTTGCAATAATGTGACAGGCTGACCAACAGACCAGTCATCTGACTGGCTGAGGGAGGGTCTTACCTGCATTTCAAGCCTTGATTTAGTCAATTGTGACCAGTCAAATTCAAAATAAAAGCCAGTATCCCCTAGCTATCATCATAACTGACACACTCAAGGTTTCAGTGAATCATTTTTATTAGGTTTCACTCAACGCCAAAGCTTTGAGAATGACTCTTAGTGTTGAATCAGGGAATTAACTCATTTTGGGATCGATTTCAAGTATTTTTAATGTGAACCGAAAGTGTTCAAAGTGGAGACTTGACGACAAAACATACTGTATATTATAAACGCACGTGTGTAGGTTACGTAATGATACTAATTAATGCTACTGGACCAGAAAAACAAACAAAAAAACCCTAAACATACAGGTTAATTGATTGAAAGCTTCACTATTTATGGCTATGCTACTTTTCAACATGCATTATTAATAAAATATGCAAAAAAATTATGTAAACAAGTTTGGCTGCATGGCATGAATTGTGTTGTTTGAGTCTGTCATTTCCAACCCAGTAATGTGTCATAGAAACTATTGATTCTTTTTTTTGTCAAAGTAGCACAAGATAATGTTTTCTGAGAGGGTAATCAATCGGTCATTATGTCCATAAATGTGTGATGGAGTTGGACAACCTGCTAAAATCAGGTTCATGAATCAGAATCATGTTTACAAGTTATGTTCTAACACGATGCGGTAACATGGGTAATTTCAAAATGTGGATAGTTTATTTATTTTTTACTTTTTTTGCCTACTGAGAATGCAGAGACATTTAGCATTTTGAAAACACCCACTTATATACACAAACTTTACGCATAAAGTATGTGTATATACTACGGCTACAATATGTTTTAAAAAGTGGCAAGAGGTTAGCTGGGTTAAATTCTGTAATGTGACAGTTTGATACACCTGAAAATGCAACAAAGCTTCATATTCAACCTGTAGAAGATGCTGCAAACGAGCTAGATCACCTTCACCTAGATAAAGTTGTCATGAAGCGTAAGTTACTGCTATTTGGAGAAAAGAAGTCTCAGGTCATTTCCTCTTCAGGACAATTTTATCCATGTTTTGTTTTGGTTACAGATTTAAAAAACAAACATACAAAACCCAGAAAAGAGTCGTTTTCAGGTATATCACGGTAGCACGGGGTCAAACGTAAATATTACGGACAAACCATAAATATTGGCACCTCCACTTCATACCATAGACCGTCTAATTAACAACAAAATTTGTTAAGAAGAAAACCACAGAAATACTGTTTCCTAAAATTATTTTTTCTGCTTTAAATACACTTTTATTAGTTGTTAGATTCAGAGTAACGGCATCAGTGTTGTCCAGACTCGCATAGTAGCAATGCAAGTGTGTGTGTGTTGTCCAGTCATGTATAATTCAAACCACTGTTCTTAGATTACTGAGCTGCATGTGTTCACTCAGCCTCTGTCCATTTGCAGAAAAAAGACTCGTTGTTGTGTTTCCTGATAACCAACCCAGCCATATTTTATACCACGTCCACCACACACACTGCCATTATTTCAGCTGCACTATTATTGCGCAAAATGGGGAGCATTCAACCATCTAAAAGTGATAGCGAGAGTATAGAAAATAAACCAGGCAATTTAGACCCCATCTTGAATCAAATTTCCCAGATGTCTGTGTATTCTGTACGTCAACCACGTTCCTGTGTTTGTTGTCACAGTTCCTCTCTCATTAGCAGTTCAGCGTGCGTTTGTTATGAGCCTGATACAGATCTAGAGAAGCACTCAACAATTAGATCCACATCTATGCTTGCATTAGCAGCTATGACGGAGATGGATGAGTGAAAAATGGCTTGATAATTAGATCGTTTATAATGTGAGCATTTATGAGGATGTCAGATTAAATTGTCTTTGCACTACAGAGATAAAAAAAAAAAAAAAACAATTACAAAAGCAATACAGTGTCTCGTCTCTGTCTCGACATGTCACAGGTGATGCAGAAGGTGAGTAAAAGGAATAAATATGAGTGATGATGTTAATGAAATTTATGTCGCTGTTAGCATAGAGCTGATTATAAAAAAAAGACCAAGCAGGAGGGATTTAGTCTTCATAGAAACATTCTGCACAGAAACACAAGGAAAAACAAGCAAAATAAAAAAATAAATAAATATGTTAAGGATCCCTGCTGAGTGTGTGAATGTAGGTATAGATGGAAAGTTCATTTCATAGTGTGAGAGGTAACGGGAAATGAGACGGCGTTGAGAAAATACGTTTTTTAACCCTATCACATCAGCTCTGTTTAAGGATCACATGACTCTTAAGCCTCACAGTGAGAGTTCAGTGAAACTAGAGATAGCATGTCAACGTTGAGCATTTCTCTCCATGACTAAACGGCTTCATGAATTTGTTAAACAAATTGATTTTGCATTTTCAATATATGTATGTCCTCTATAGAGCAGATTCCCCTAATTAACCAGTGACGCCAGCGAGCAGAGAGGTCACCTATAGAAAAAAAGCTTCTTCGTGTTAATTATTTGCTGGTTTTCACTGCCAGTTCTTTTACTTTAAAGTCTGTAGCATGTGTGTGTGTGTGTGTGTGTGTGTTTTCATAAAACCTAATTGCAGCTGTAGTCTTTGGCTGTGGACCTCCATCTGTGCTGTCTCTCTCAATACCAAAGAAAAGTTAAAAGCTAATTAAAGAGTTAAAACCATTAAAAAAAATGCTCATTTTAAACCAGCTGATGTGTGGAAGTGAAAGAGAAAAGTTGAGAAGAACTGTTTATAGTAAAATGTTAAGAATAAATTAACTCATTTTCATGGACATTTCACAACATTTAACCTTACTAGAAGTGGATCAAAAGTACAATGCGTCATTTTTTTAAAAATAAGTAAATAAATTGTTGTGGTATAAAAGGAATAAAACACTTCTTTAAGTAATAGCACACAAGTTACACTATACAAATCTACAGTTCTGTAAAGAAGAAATGAATGTCAAGTGCCTGACATTTTGGACACAATAGAGCTAAATGATCTGTCCATTTTTGCTCTGCTAACGGAAAAAGGGTGAATTAGACGTATTCTAAAGGCTAAATTTTAGGCTAATTCACCCTATGAAAAATAATAAATTAATACACGTCCTACATTACGGCAATTCACCCTAATGTAGAGCCCCCGAAGAAGCCACACTCACTTTGGCTAGCTAGTGCACATTGATTTGTACATTTCTGTTAAAGGTGCTTCTGGTTAAATGATCATCCCTTCTTTCTTTTCATCTTCATCTGATGAGCTTTCATTTTTAAAGTCAGATCTTATATTCAGGGAAAAAAGTATAATTTGCCATGTCTGCTGATGATGTCACTAACACTACTGTAGTTACGGTTTCGATCTAGGAAGTGGAATTTTATATGGTGAACACAGATAAACGGAGTGAAATATCTCAGTGTGGTTCTAGGAAATATAGGCGCACTAGGACCACTGCACGACTAATCAGATTAGTGAACAGGATATAGCTTTTGTATGATAGAATGTAAGCAACTTTGAGGTTTGCAGCATCACAGCACTGATAATGCAGTAAGTGTGTGTGTTTGTTAGAGCAGGGATGGGATGCTTGTCAATCTGGCCTCTTTTGGAATACTGATAAAAAAGTATTTGATCAAAATGATCGATTTTGTGCAGTGCTTAATTTGTAAAACATGGAATACTGAAACACCAAGGGAGAGACAATGCATCAAGAGCACAGGGAAGGAAAAAGCCTGGAACATACTGTATAGATGTAACAGTACCAGTAACTGGTAGCTAGTGTTCCTGCTGGAAGAACAAACTCCTTCTCTTAATCTCTCTCTTGAACTCTGCTGTGTGTTATTGGCAATGGCAACATCAGGGTTTCCTGCTGGCCTTCAGATCACTTTTCTTGTTTTCTGTGCTTTTCCTTGCTCTTTAATTCCCCATCACTGTTGCTTCCTTCTTTAAGGAACAATACCGGTTTACTGATCTGTGAGCCCACTATAAACTGTCATTGTAGAAACGAGCCAATCTATATCAATTCCATTCTGAATTTGTCTCTGCCAAAAGAGACACAGCAGCACTTTAGTCCTGTAGTCAATCTGTACAGTCTGCTCAAACAGATCAAGTTCCTTACTAATACTGCTATCAATGCCATCATGCTCGTCATCTCATAGATCGCTAACTTGAATGTTTATTGCCTCACTACAGTGGATTGCTCAGTAATTGCTCAGATTGACAGTTTTCCTTTAGAGTTAGTCCATGGAAGCCGTCCACGTGACTGTTCAGAAGTGGATACACTAATAAAACTTGTCCTTGCGTCTTACTTCAAATGTTAACACTGCCATTCAAACACAAAACATTGTCAGCGGACCATAAAACAGTTTGTCCTCTGATAAACAGAACAGTAGTCTAAAGATGTCCTGTTAAGCTTCATTTCTTTCTTCGGTTTAGGTTATCTATTCATTACAAATGAATATTTTTTAATAACAAATACATAAAAATTAGACCCACTTCATTGTTGCAGATTTTATAATGATTATATGGTTGGATTGAAAAAAAAAACATAAATTAATAAAATGGCTAATAATACCAAACTACAAAATACAATATTAACATTACAGTCGGATTCACCGAAGGGTTAGGAGAGCAATTTGATAGACGTCTGGCATTTTTAACAATTCCGAATCAATTCAGCCAACATGCCCTCACGCTGCTTCTATTCATATTCATAGCCCGCTGCTTGCTGGAGCTAATTATTGAGATACAACAGAAAGAGCAGGGATATGATAATGCTGGTAGGTCGTAATGTTGTGATGGCAAATCAGGTAAGGTAAATGGCTCAGGACATGAAATTTTCAGGGGGTTAAAAATACCTAGAAGGAGCAGAGGACGGCTTTGTGAGTAATCCAACCCCTACACACTCGTCTCCATTCCACAGGAAGGAGTGAGGATGTGTAGTAGTCTAGCTAATCCTACCCCGGAGTCCATCTCAATGAGAGAGAGAGTCTGTGTGGAGTCTTCTCATGTTCCCGCCATGTTCCTGGGTTTCTTCATCTCCCAAAAACATGCATGTAGGTGAATTTGGTACAATACGTGCTTGGTAAACATCCAATTCCAGGTTTATTCCCACTTTGCTGCTGAGAGAGAGAGAGCAAGGGACAGACAGAGAGAGAGAGACAGAGAGAGACAGAGAGAGAGACAGAAAGACAGAGAGAGACAGAGAGAGAGAGAGACAGAGACAGAGAGAGAGAGAGACAGAGAGAGAGAGAGAGATCATATTTTATAAGTGCTTTATCCTGGTCAGGGTCACAGTGGATCTGAAACCTATCCTGTACACACTGGGCACAAGGCAGGAATAAACCCTGGATGGGATGCCAAGTCATCTCAGTACACCATACGCATATTCATTCACACTTTGGAGTGTTAAGGTTGGAGTGAAAGAACTTGAGTGTCCTGAACAGAGCCATGACCTCAACCTCACTGAACAACTTTGGGATAAACTGGAACTGGAGCCTCCTCGACATCCCAACATCAGCGCCTGACCTCACTAATGCCCTTGTAGCTGAATGAACAAAAATCCCCAACATCTAGTGTAATCCAAACAGAAGAGTGGTGGAGCTTATTACAGCAGCAAAGTGGGAATAAACCTGGAATTGGATGTTTAACAAGCACATAGTGTACCAAATTCACCTACATGCATGTTTTTGGGAGATGAAGAAACCTTGGAACTTGGAAGAAACCCAGGAACATGGGGAGAACATGAGAAGACTCCACACAGACAGTCACCCGAGTGAGGCAACAGTCTAATGTACACACTAGAAAAGAGAGTTCTCTGAGTGGCTGAAGGTTTTTTATTGTCCTAAAGGGGAACCATTATTGATAAGGTAAACAACTTGGTGGCGAGATGATCAAGCAATCATGCAATGACCTCTTTAACGTTTATATTAATATGCCCTGAGTGTTGTGAAGCTTTTACTGTCTTTGTACCACTTTGGAAATTCTTCCCACTACATTATATGTATATTTTCTCATTTTAACAGAGATTCTGTTTGGGGTTTGCTGTCTGTCAGTTATTTATTTTTCATTGTGACATACAGTATGATCCAACCAAACAAGAAAGTAAAAAAATCTAGGCTATCTTTTATTATTTTAACATGTAAACCCACTCATGTATGTCTACGCTGTGTGTTCCTCTGGACAACCTTAATCAACGATTTCACCAACAGCTTTAAAATGTCTTTTCCTCCATCCTGTGGATCTCACTGAGAAATTGACTGATCTTAACTGTACACAGAGATGCGGCTGATTCAGATCTGTTTGTTGGAGAAAGCTGAGCTTTCCATGTTCTCTCTCTCTCTCTCTCTCACACTCACACACACACACACACACACACACACACACACACACACACACACGCAAATCACAACAAATGTGAGGACCAACATTCTGCCATCAGCCAAATATTGAAATTAAATATCACTATGGTTCAAACCCTAACCAGAAACATTGACATACAGCAGGAAATTGCTCCTCCATCTGGTACTCTCAATCTCACACGCACACACGGGATGTGACAGATCAAACAGCGAGTCCAGTAATTGGGTAAAAAAACTAATTTTTGTCACGCATGTGCAACACTGGGCTGAAGTGTGAGGAGTAAATATTGAGAGAGTGCTGCATTCACAAGAGATTGTACCTGTCACCACTGAAGCTGGAGTACACAGAGAATTAGCATAATAACTGTGTGTGTATGTACGAAAGGAATTATGAGGATGCTGCATCCTGATGTTCGTGCTGTCAGATGTTCGAGATGATCCACTATTGCTATTTTACATTTTGTTTTGTTGATTTCTCTTTAGAGTTCCTCTCATTCCTATGCTCAACACGGCAATGCTTTTGGAATAAAGTGCAATTACATTTCATGTATAAATATTTTAGGAGTAAAAATCACATAGCTTGATGTGACAAATGTGTTTCCTGTGGATGTCAGTCACATGCGTAAGCCTGTAGTTAATTAGTTTTGCAACACATTTTGTTTTTATCTATGACTTACATACTGTATATGGAGCTCAGTTCTAGATAGCAGAGGATTCCTGATCTAATTTGGTTCTGTTAATGAACATAGGGGTTAGTTATTTACAAGAACGACCGGTCATTTTTTAAAAATAAATATTTAGGTCCATATAATTGTTCCATTCCCTTACTTTCTAATAAACATAATACAAAAAATGTAGCTGGTTATTAAGAAACCACAAAGCTCAATGATTTCCCTGTGGCACAAAATGTAATTGTACAGCACTAGCTTGTATGGTTGCAGAGCAAAGTTTGCATAACCGTCTCTTTACAATTATTAAATTTTAGCAACACGTTTTTAAAATCTGTTAATTATTAGCCTTAGCCGTACAACTGTCTGTGAATTAGCAGGTATGGAAACAACAACATTACTGCCTGAGCTGCTGTTATAGAACAATAGCACTTTCTGACCAATCATAGTATGATCGTTTGACAGGAACACAGGACAAGTCTTATAACTGTTCGTCTCTAATCATACACTCGAGTTCCTGTATCCCCATCAGCGCCTGTAATAGCTTTGTGGATGCAAATCAGATAAATAAAAGCATTTTCCAAATGAAAATGTAAATATCGTCTCATGAATAGTTAGATTTGGGCAGGAATGCCTTGTAAAGGCTCAATTATACTTGCTTTTTCATACATACACAAGATGGCCACCTGTATTTGTTTGGCACTTGCTTGTGTACATATTCAGAAATTAACATGATGCATCTGCGTGGTGATGTAACGACAAATACTGGAGGAAGCATAGCATCGGGCGACACTGCGTCCGCAGCTAACTAAAACAAACCAGCATTTTGTCTACAATTGCATACTTACTGAAAGCTAAGATTAACTAGAACAGTTAGCGCTGGATTTAAAAAAAAAAAAAAAAAAATGCTCACATAGCCTTTACACCTTCAAAAGGTTTGTTTGTGTAGGTACATTTCTGGATTAGTAAATACATTTGACTATAACCAAGTTTTTTTTATTTGAGATGCAGCCCATGACAACAATCACGACAACAGCGTCAAGTAGAAAAGAGAAATAGATCTTGAGTGTTTAATTTTGCTGTGGATGAAAATGCTAATGATGGACAGGGATGTTTTCTGCCATCTAGTGTTTGTCAATTTTCATCTTCTAGGGGTATATAAGATATGCAGGTGAGTGTGTGAAATCATGCATCACGTATAAACCGGCCTTAAGGTAGCCTTTTCTAGTTGTGACAGTTTTAATCAATTTAGTTTTAGCACTTATTTATCAAAATAATTAATTGAATCAAAATCAAACTCTTGTAATTTGACTCCAAAATAAAGATCTTAAATGATCTCACTTTTTCTAGGAAAGAATAATGACTGTCTGTCTGTGTGTGTGTGTGTGTGTGTGCGTGCGCGTGTGTTAGTTCTTTGGAGAGGGGCAATAGTAGAGCTCAGGTCTACAGGTGTGACTGTGTCCCCTGGCGTGTAAAGGTCTAATCGCCTCATTTGTCTCCCGTGTACCACAACAAAACATAAAAGCTCAGGGTGAAAATACAGAGCTTTTTTTAAGCCTTCATGCCCCACGCTCTACACATTTTTTGTTGAGTCACGGTCATTGATCCTTGAAAATCAATTTGCATTTTTTTCCTGAGACGTGATGCACCACAGCATGCTTGCAGGCTTGCTTACCAACACGAAGACAAAATCGCCAGTTCTGCAGCATCTAAAAATAGCAGTCCTACTATGACACGGTCATCTTTCTGTAACTCGAGGCCTCTGTACGCTGCGGTTGCACACACTACTTGTTCAAATATGTCCAAATAAATTCAGAGCTCAGAGGTGCGAGGTCAGCATCTCTCTGAGCCGCAATCAATCACCGCAAGCCAGGATCAGGCCTCAAGTCTCAGTAAAGTATAAGGTCACGTTTAATATTATCCTTTCATGTTGCAGAAAGCACTGTGCTTAAAAAATAAAAAATAAGCAATGCAGAAATCACTATATAGTTAGGATGTTTAACAGCGTAGTTGAAACAGCCAATATAGAGAAATAAATGTTAGCAGTTAGAAAAGAGCTTTTTGTGGAATGTTTGCCTCTTGCCTTAGATTAGTTTGTTTTTTTGATGAACAAACCGTTAGCAGCCAACAGCATAAGAAATTCTAACGATTTTTCTTTTAAGGTAGCTAAAAGAATGCAGTTCAAATAAATTGCCTTTTAAGGTAAAGGGGCAGGACTTTGTTCCAGCTGGAGGCGGAGCCAGCTGTAAAATGTAAACAGAAGCCTCAAACAATTGTAATGGAAATTAATAGTCCATAATACATTATCCAACACTGTATGGCCATATTAAAAGTGTTAGGTGTCTGAAATTAACAGGTCTATGATTTTCTTAAAAACATTACAATTGGTGAATAATGTACTTAATGATCTGACCAAGATTCGATAAGAACCACATGAATGTGTTCGAACCCTAATATACATCCACTCACATACAGGCGGATTTCAAGGTGCTATGCTAGCTAACATGCTAACTTCAGGGCGAGTGAAGATGTTCTGTGATGTTAAGTCTGTCTCCACTTGCACAAGATGAGTCTGTTCCCATTCTCCACATATAGCCTGCTGCCCCACTACCCTCAATTCTTAGCCTCAAAAAGACAACACTGATGAACTGTCAAAGAAGTGGGAAGACAGAGACAGAGAGCAGCAGAAAGATGGAGAGAGATTATTCTTGGACAGCTGAAAAATAGGCTGCTACTATAATAGATACTTACTCAAACAGGAGATAAATGAACCTTTAGCCGAGACTGCTCAGAGTTTGAACACTGTGTGTTCTTGTATCTCTAATGAGTTTTGCCGGTTTTATGATCTGCAAATGACCGCAAGTATGGAATGTTACGGAGCCTACAGAAAAATGCCTCAGCTGCTTTCCATATTCAGTCTTCCTCCTGTTTTCCATATTACCGACAATGACACATCGAAAATCATGCAGCTGGTTGAAGCACTCGAGCAGGAAGACCAAGAGTAAAAGCAGGCCACAATCTGATGCAACAATCTGAGCAAATAGCCAAGATAAAGAGTAACCATGGCAATAAATAGGTTCTTCATTTAAAAATATAAAGAAATAAATTGGGCATCTAACAGTTCTTCTGGGAGAACCCTTAAAGGTTCTGAGTAGGACTCAACAGGTGTTTATTACAAATGATTACAAACTGAAGGCCTTTCAGGAAGATAGCGTCCATAATCATGCAAAGAGTAAGTTCCCCCCCCCCCCCGTAGCATCGTAGTTTTAATTCAATTTCAGCACATTTAGCAATAGACATCGTCACAAAGCAGCTCTGCAGAAATCTGGATGTTCCTAATGAGCAAACCAGATGCAACAGCGGCAACATGAGGAAGAAACCTTGAGAGGAACCGGATTCAAAAGGGAGCCCGTCCTCTTCTGGGTGACACCGGTTTACAGGAATGTGAATCATTACTCTTGGACGATCGCATACTATCAAGCCAACATATGAGAATTATTGCTTGAAGCTATTGGGAGATTTAGCATGAGCCAAAGTTTCAAATACCAAGTAAACAACTGAACCAAATTCAATTATCTTTTGATAAACTCTGAAATTAAAACTGTTCTTCTTAGTGGATTCAAGAATTTACAGAATTTACACACTAAGGTAGTGCAGGTTAATCAGTCTTGATATTCACATAAATAACCAATCCCAGCTACAGCCAACACACTCTAATAGAAAAGCCAGCAGAGCATGACTGTAATTGCCAGTACTGCATAGTGCAACACACACACACACACACACACACACACACACACACACACACACAAGTCCTGCAGATACAATGAACGGTAAAACTGTAGCAGATTTGGATAAATACTCCCTGGACCCAGTAGCACTTATAAATCCTGAGGACTGAAACAGCTTTGTAGCACAGATGTTCAAGAGTCTGATCTTTAACCTTCGCTTGATGACAGTTTAATGATCATAAATTGGCCTCCCAAAAAAGGCTAATGCAGCACAATCTGCTTTCTACAAGAAACACAACCTGAACTCTCCTGCCATATTCATCGATGCGCATCAATCATGCGAGCTTGTCAAAACTGAAAACACTGATCAGGCTTCCGAGCTCCAGCGTACACATGAAGGAAATCAAGATTGCATCATCAAATCATGGGGAGACTCAAAAATGTCAAATAAATAAATCCAGCCTTTTGTTTAAGGGTGCATATGAGCACCATTTCATTTAGTACTGGGGTTTTCAGCTAAAAAAAAGTGGCATATGACTTCCTTCAAACTCTAACAACAAACTAGTAACTCACCAGCTAATAATCACCTCATTATGACACTTTTCTTTTTAAATGTGCATAACAGCTAATCAAGCTGCTCTTGAGAATCCTATTCTTATGATATGCAAGCATACTGCAAGCCAGAACACCAGGTAGGAGATCAGAGCCCTGCATGAGCCCCCTAATGCATACTAATGCAAACGAAAACAAACTCTCCTGATTGAATTGTACGTGTAGAGATGCATATAAAGCGTGTACGAGGCTCGTGAGGGATTTGTGATGCTCGTTGAGATGCAGCTCAGCCAGCAAAAAAGGCACTCATGCAAAGTGACAGAGTGAATACACGCTTCAGAGAGCAATCTAAGTTTTATTTCAATAAAACAAAGATTCTGTTGCCTAACTAAAATACAAAAATATGGACTCCAAAAAAGAAATGAGAATAATGTACATTTTGCGTGTTGTCGTAAAAGAAAAGCCAGACGTGTGTAAAGGTCGCCGTGTTTGGATTGCAGTCGTTACGCAGTGGCGCGTGCTCTCCGCGACTCGTCTTTAAATGCTAAAGCTTTGGGAGTTTCAAGAAATAAAACAAAAGAAAAGGAAGAATCCGGAGAGCGCACCATCCGCCACAATCCGTTCCAGCGCCTGTGCGGCTCTGCTGAGCTTCCCAGCGTCCAATCTGCGCTATGATCAATGGCCATTGGTTTATTCTGTTGAAGGTCCGTGGTGTTCGGAGCGCACCGGATCACACGGCACGAGCCAAAAAGGGCGTTGTCTTTGCAAACACTGAGCTTTAGAATCAAAAGCGCGCATTCCTCAAAAGTCTTGCAAGAAGGGCACGAGCAACCCTTGCCACAGGCGCGTGCGCAGTCCCGAGACTGTGTCCGCGTTGCTTTTCTCAACAACAACAACAAAAAAAACAAAAACCAAGGGGGGGGAAAAAACGTGACCTCGCAAATCCGCTCACTGCTTGCCGTCGAGCAGAGAGAGCTCCTCCAGAATTCCGCTGGCGTCCACGCGCCTCCGCTCGCGAATGAGCTCCTCGAGGCTGCGGAAGACGAGCGTGTGCACTGTGCTCTCAGACAGGTGCACCTTGAGCAGGTAGCGCTGGCCGGCTGAGTGCGCCTCGCCGCCCGCCTTGAACTCGCGCTTGCCGAAGCGGCACCACGCGGCGAAGCTCTCCGAGCTCGTCCAGCACACGTCGGCGCGGTTTAGCCCCAGATGGCCGCTCGCGTTGCGCACCACCAGATCGGGAGGCAGCGGCCGGAAGCGGTAGCGGTCGTTAGCGATGCGCCCGCGGCGACCGCCGCTCACGTCAAACAGACTGTCCTTGCGGATCTCGCCCTTGTGCAGGTGGATCACCTGGTCCTCGCCTTCGAACACGGCCCAGTGCGGCGCCTGAGCGCTCGCCACCAGCTCGAGCACGTCGCCCGGCTTGCACATGGCGAGCAGCGTGGGCACCGGGTACACGCGCAGGTCCTCGCGCGCGCGCACCTTGGAGAAGATGCATTCGTGGCAGCAGAAGGCCGAGTACTCGAGCTCGTCCAACGTGTCCACGGCGCCCTCTTCGCTCGGGCTGCGCTCGAGCGACCGGTCGTCAAGCTCCTCCTCGTCGTCGGAAAAGAAGTAGGCGACGCCGACGCGCAGCTCGTCCTTCTCCACGCCCGACGGATCCCCAGTGGGTAGCTCGCTGTAGCTCAGGTGCGTGATCCGGTCCAGTTGGTTGCCCATCAAGGACGGGAGAGGCACGCGAGAGGCATGGAAAGCTGCTTCTGCAACAACAACAACAAAAAAAAAAATCACGCATAAAACAAGAACAGATGAGCCTCACGGTGATGCGCTCAGATATGTAAACAAGTCACTGCGCCTGGAGCAAACTGCAAAACGCTAGGACGAATCAATATTTGACAAACACAACCTAACACACACACACACACACACACACACACACACACACACACACACCCCAAACATTTCAGCTCCAAAGCACGCTTATCTGCTCCTTATTGCCTTGAGAAAAAATACAGATCTCTTCCAGTAGACCCAAACACCTGCAGAGCTCTTCCAGTATCCACTCAGAAGGCATTAAGTCTTAAGTGTGTAATGAATACCTGCGTATTTCCGGGGGCGCACGGCTAATTGATCTTCCGCTCCATGCGTGTTTCACTGTTCTGCACTCCAAACAAAATGCTTTCCCCCCCCTTCGCTAACTCTCTCTACTTCTTCCCTGCTCGGAGCTAAAACTACTCTTCAACTCGACGCGCCGCCTCACTTTAAATAGAAGCGAAAACTCCGCCCTCGAGCACTAAACCCCTCCCCTCTGTGAAGCTGATTGGTTCCTGGACCCTTTTTTTGTTGTTAAGACGGGGGCGCATTGCTCATCATACTACAATAGACTTATCATATGTGTAGTCTACAGCAGTGTTTCCCAGTCCTGCTGCAGGAGTCCCTCTCAGTAGTCTGCACTGCACATTTAGTGTTTCCCTGTCTCATCACTCAACACACATCATGAACGGCTTGCTAATAAGTCGGTGTGTTGATTTAGGTGAATCAAAGTCGATAAACACACTAATGTGCAGTGCAGCAGAACTCCAGAACCTGGCTTGGAAACTGGTGTCCTCTGGCACAGTGAGAACACTAACATTATATAAACAGCATCATTACTTGAATATTAAATTTTTTTTCAGTGGAGCTATTTTGCATAATATATATGAAAGCATTCAATTTGTAAGATTCAACAAGGGATGCAAAGACATACCTTTTTTTTAAGAAACCCCAAATCCATACGCCTTAAATGTTTGCATTTATCTATCATTAGTTTGCTTGAACGACTAGAATTCAGTGTTGATCTGGGTAGACTCCATATCATAATCCCTAGGCATTTTACAGACTGTTCAGTTCACTATCACTTCAGCATCAATGACAGCATTGTACTCACATTGCCTTAATAGCAGCGTCCGCTTCACAGGCCTACTCATTTAAGTACAGCCCTTGCATTTGTTTGTGCTTTCAAATATACGTACACACGTTTCACATACTCAAAGGTTAAATTCAGTTGAACTTGCATTTCTGGGGAGAGAAAAATCTACCATCAAGAGCTGTTTCTCCTTCTGCAGCAGTAAAGGACCATGCAACAAAAACATTTCAAAGTGTTGGTGACATTTCGGTGTGCACACAGTCTTTATGTATGAGAAATGAATGGTAAAGAAGGAGAAACAATGACAAAAAGAGAGTGTGCACCTATTGTGAAGAGGAGACGAGACAGTCCAATAAAAACACCATGCAAGATATATGAATTTATGAGCATTCCTTTCTCTGTAGGTGGAAGCAAGGCTGTGAAGGAGTGATGTTGACTGCTGTATGTTTTTTTTTTTTATATTACATTGTATTTACTTCACACTGGAGAGTTATAATCAAGCCCTATTCTTTAAATGAGTACTTGCAAAAGCACAAACAGTTAAATGCTTGAAAATTCTCTGTACATTAAAGTCTTGAGCTGTTCTTGTTCTGTGGAAGAATGATTGTACAACATACATCTTTAGTAAAAAAAAAAACCAATAATTTGTTGCACAAGTTTTACAACACAGGTTCAAAATTATACCCACTTAGTTTATTAACTCAGTGGTGCTGAAAATGTTCCAAGATGTTTTTTTAACTTGCCAAACTGGAGGACAGTTTTATGGTCAGATGATTGAGTTGTTTTTCCACAATGAGCAGAGGAACAGAGGAAGGCTGTAGCAGCTGTTCAGCAAGGTGGTGGTAGCATCTCACTCTGGGGGTGTTCTACTGCCAGTGGAACAGGTGCATTATACAAAGTGGATGGAAAAATGAAGAACCTCAGAATTCTTCAGCAGAACCTCAAACCATCAGAAACTTGGACACAATTAGATGTTCCAACAGGACAATGACCCATATCATGGCTGGTTGTGGAATGGATAAAGCAGGCTAACGTTAAGATTAAAACAAGTCCTGACCTCAACCCTGTCGAAAATATCTGGACTGCTTAAAGATCAGGTTTGTGCCAGGAAACACACTAATTGAACCGAACTCTATCAAATCTGCCAAGAAGAGCGGTCAAATATCTAACCAGAACTCTACTAGAAGCTTGTTGATGGCTACCAAAGGTAGTCAAGGTGAAATTTGCTAAGGGACATTTAACCAAATATTAGATTTGATGTATGGATAATTTTGGTTTAAACTATTTCAGGAAGTGCTGTTATTGTAAAGTAATTAACTATGGAGTAGTAAAACTCTCCATTTCATATTTTTTCAGGCAATTGTTCATTATTTTCCTATGACAGCATGCCCCCAAATGTCATATTCATTACT
>JAQQZR010000012.1:22292911-22317159 GCA_030068235.1 Notoglanidium macrostoma | reverse complement strand
CACACACACACACACACACACACACACACACACACACACACACACACACACACACACACACACACACACACTATTGACACTATGTAAGCAAGAGGTTCTCATCACCATAAAACGTATGCTGTGCAAAGTCATACACAAAAACGAAGACCTGACATCTGGGTGGCAGGTTTGCCATTAGAATGATTTAGTTTGTAATTATTGTGTAAAGGCAGATCCAATTATACACTTCGGAAATGAGATTGCGGTCGTCTCAGCAGTATACCCTGTTCCGTATGTGTGTATGTGTGTGTGATAGCATATGAATACTGCATTACGTTTGTGCCTTTAAATCAGTGATTATACTGTAAGTAGAAAATTCTTGAAGAACCTTCAAAAACCTGTCAGTTGTGTGCTCTTGTTCCATGTAATAAAGTGTAAACACAGTTAAATATTGCAATCACCTATAATCACACAGAAACAACACTGCAGTGTGACATATGTAGACGAAGGAACAGCCAAGATAAGGATATGTGGAGAAAACTAGTGCAGCACTAGGAATGCCAATGAGAAGCATGTCCATCTTTAAGCATCAGTTCAGGATGCGTGATGTATGAGGGAAAGCATTGAGAGAATGCCATTGGAGAAGGGTGCAGGGATGAGATAAAGGCCATTCCCATGCACAAGGTGGATGTAGGTGAAGCATATTTATGATGAACTCCCTGAGTGGCTCAGGCTGCTGACTGCATACCCTGGTTCTGTGTGTCCATGAATGCCTGGAAAATCATTGAACAGTGATGCATTGTTATGCAATAGAATAGCTGCTGCTCCTAGTGGAGGCAGAGATAAGCATTAAGCTTCTTTCAAAGGTATGCCATGTGATTTGTAGACAGTAATGCAAAGACCTTGTTTGAATGGTAATTATGATGACGATCGACGATAATCCTGTTGCAACTACTAATTTAACAAAAAATATATGACTGTCAAAATCAATAAATGATAATTTTCTTATATTTACTAATCTTGAAATAAGTGCTAAAGTAGTAACGTAAAGTAAAGTAAAGTAAAGTAAAGTAAAGTAAAGTAGTAAACACAAAGATTTTTGGTAACTGGGATATTTTGTTGCTGTCTGATGGGATGCACGTGTCTACCCATCCTGATTCTCTACTGCTGCTACTTGGAAATTCCTTCATTAGTAAATGCATGGATAGCCTTAAGACCTCTCTGGATGGTCCCACATGGATAAGCTAATCATTGCTGTTTTTAAAAATAGTTTATTCCTACATCCTACCTGTTCTTCAGTGGATAACTTCACCTGGAAACCAAACATTTTAAGCTTTTGCAATCATAAAAAAACATTGATATACATAAGATCTTTTCAATCCTCTCAGTACTGCTTAACTTTGTAGTGTACAGCTATGGAGAATGACCTATAATCACAGTTTCCAGTGTCACCCAGAAGATGGGTTGCCGTTCATGTCTGGTTCCTCTTAAACTTCTTCCTAATGTGAGCTCAGGGAGTTTTTCCATTACAATTGTTACCTCTAGTTTGCTGATTAGAGATCTACATCTACATGCTGTTTTGTGACAATGTCCAAAGTGCTATTTAAATAAAACTGAATTAAACTAAATATACAATATAATAATATAATATAAACTAAATAAAAAAAATGCTGCTTTTCATATTACAAATAAACCATGATGTCTTCCATCATGAAGACCTTCTTGTATCAGAAGAGCAGGTTATACATGTAACCATGGTATTTTTTCAGCACCTGAATACCTTATTTTATGTGCATGTGCACACATGTTAAGATCTTTAACAGAAAGTCACATGGTGACCACATAACTCTATAAAATGCCATTAGCAATGGCCAGCATTCCGTTTTGAACCTCTGGCCAAGTTTCTGAGGGACTCGCATGCAGGGTTATGCTTCAAGATCAGCTGGTTCTTCCAGAACTGTGGTTGAACCTTAGGCGTGAACTCTGGGTTATTCCCACATCAGCGTATACATGGTGGACCTTTTAAGACATAGCTTATTTAGTGTAATCACCAATAAGAATAATCTTTATATAAATCCATTACAATTCAACATCCTTTAAGGGTACTTAAAAGGAGGATTTCAGTGAATCTAATACAATGATGAGGTCCCAGGCTGGATTCTTGGAAGAGCGTTTTGGCTGTTGGTGCCAGGCAATTTGTCCAACTTTAACAGCAAATCATGTTGAGGGAGAATTCCTCTGTCAATGAGATTAACAGAGGAAAACAGGGTTTCACTGGCCTTCCCAACAAGTGAACAAAAACCTCCATCCTTTGTTCTAATCAGGAAATTCATTGAGAAGAAACCCTTCAAGTCAAGTCAAGTCAAGTGGCTTTTATTGTCATTTCAACCATATACATGTAATACAGTGTACAGTGAAACGAGAGGAAAGTGTAGTCTACTTCCTCTATCATGTCTTTGTCCAGAAGGGAGCACATTTCTTGGGACAGCTTGGAAAATGTTGGGGGCTACAGGCAAAACTGAAACATGTACCATTGTGACACTGTCAACAAGACTGACTGGTGTTCGGTGCCAGTGAGCAACAGTTTTGGCAGTGAATTTTCTCATAGGCAGTCCCCAACCATGATGACTGGGGTCTGTGGGGTTCTTTGACCCCTGCTTGAGAGAGCCTCTTTACACCTGTTAGATATCTGTGAGTATGGTCCTGACCATCTAACATCTGGCCAGGGATGATGAGACTTGTATGGCTGACCCAGTGATTACCGGTGCTCCCCATGCATGTAGCAACCTCAGAGGTCTTTGACGAATAAAATCTAATAACCTGCATGCCTTTGTACATACTGCCTCATCAGGTGAAACCACTAACATCACAATGCAAGCAGTGAAGGCTGGTATATCTCCAAAGCCAACTTGTTTGTCCTCATTTATGTAGCTAAAATGCATAGCAGCGGTTTTGTAAACTGAATTGCCTAAAATAACTCATTTAGCACTGAATTTTGTCTCTGTGTCCTAAGCAACAAGGCCCACTGCCAATTTTAGCTATTATGGCTAATTTAGAACTTTTTCTTTAGCTGTGCATGAAACCTTTCTTCCAACCACTACAACAATATCGTTATCCATCTTCAGCCTCTAGAAGGGTGCAATTCACTTTTAAGAGGATTATTGTGTGTGTACCTTTCTCATATTTACAGCTCTGAAGAATGAATATCCTTACCCCAATATATTAAATATTAAATATATTAAATAATATACCCCAATATATTAAATTGTTGGGCCAGCAATTCTACTAGTTGCCGTTAAGAATACTATTCCACATCTTGGGAAAGAAGAACCAAAGAAGAAGCTACAGTGTTGTATGCCAATGGCTGCTATGGCTGAATTTTTCGGTAAGTGAACAGGGAATAAATTCAGAATGTCTATGCTGTTGTAAATGCAGTAGGTAACGGAAGCAAGAAGGAATAAAGGAAATATCGACCATTGCTAATGACATTTTATAGGTCTTGACATGTGCACAAAGAAGGTATCCAGGTGTCGAAACAGAAATGAAATTGAACCTAAAGTTACAGCTTTAACTCTGTTTAACAAAGTGTTGACACTAGAGGCTACTTTAAAAAAAAGACAACTTTACCATATCAACAATCATTAAAAAATTCATTTATGTGATCTATGTTCCTATAGAAACAATTACATATTAAATAAGTGTGTTAAGATAAACATGGAACTACCACCCATGCTGATGTTATGGAAATTAATTACCTCCTTCTGACCAATTTAAAATCAAGGATTCAGTAGCACTGTGGCATATGGCCCAAGCCATATATAGCTGAAAATCTGAAAGTCATTGTGTCTCTCAGACTCTGTCTGTCTTCCTCTGTGTCTGTCATTTGTGCCCTAACCTCTCTGTAAGTCTATGTGACAGTAGCAGGGAATTTATGTGTGAGTCACAGCAATGAAGTGCTGCAGGTGAAAATGTCAAATCACTCCTGCCTCTTCAAGAAACTTACCTTGTTTGATCTCTCAAAAAAAAAAAAAAAAACACCCCAAACCCCCGGTTTACTGAGTAACAATTTAATCCTTCCCTCTCCATGGACTTTGGGCTTTAATTAGTGCTAAAGGTTTGCAGTTTTTGGATACCATAACAGATTTTATTTCTTTGTCAGGGCAAGAGGAGATATTGACATTTTTCTTGTGTGCCTGTCCTAGCCAGCTCTATAAACAGGCCCTGTGCAGGAGCACTGTTGTTGCTCAAGTCAAACCTATAGTTAACTTTCTATTGTTCATTACATTGAACAGTTGCAGTTTTGCAGGTGACCTTGTGATCTTTGGACACAGAAAAGAATGTAACCACGTCACAGTGATGTCAACTGTGCAATGTGTTGTGATACAAAGTGTTACAAAATGGTAGAACAGAAGCACTCTGCTTGCACAGTACATACAGTATTATGTGGCAGAAGCAAAATGCATAAAATCATGCTTCTTCAGGTCTTCAATTAATGTTCACATCAAACATCAGAATGAAGAAAAAATGTTGTCTGTGATTGTGGCATGTTTGTTGGTGCTAGAAGGGCAGCTTTGATCACTTCAGAAACTACTGATCTCCTGGTATTTTCACACATAGCAGTCTTTAGAGTTTACACAGAGTGATGCAAAACACAAAAACTTCTGGTGAGCCAGGTACAGCAGGCTGAATCACTTGTTGATTGGGGGTCAGAGAAGAATAATAAGACTGGTCTGAGCTGACAGGAAGGATATAGTAACTCAATTAATCACACTTTACAACCATGGTGAAAAGCATCTCAGAATGGACATCACACCTTGAGGTGGATGAGCTACAATAAGCTATAATCTATAAAGCTATAATCACTCTTTACGGCTGTGGTGAGCAGAAAAGCATCTCCGCGTGACACCACAGCAGAAGAACACATTGGGTTCCAGTCCCATTATCCAAGAACAGGAATCTGAGGCTGTCATGGACACAGATTCACCCAAACTGGACAGTTGAAGACTGGAAATAAATCACCTTTTTTCAGTCTTGAACTGTCCAGTTTCTGTGAGCCTTTGAACACATGATAGCCACATATTCCTGTTCCTGGCTGACAGGATTGAAACCCAATGTGTTCTTCTGCTGTGATGGCACGCTGAGATGCTTTTCTGCTCACCACAGCCGTAAAGAGTGATTATTTGATTTACTATATTCTTCCTGTCAGTTCAGACCAGTCTGGTCATTCTCCTCTGCCCCACAAATCAACAAGTGGTTCAGCCTGCAGTCCCTGGCTCACCGGATGTTTTTGTGTTTTGCATCAGTCTATGCGCAACACGTCAGATCTAAAGGCAGATGAGTTACAATAGCAGAAGGACACAGCAGGATCCACTTCTGTCAGCAGGAATCCTGAGATTACAGTGGACACAGGGTCACCAAAACCGTACAATTGAAGATTGATAAAAAATATATATATATATATCCCGGTCTTTTTCCAATCTTCAGCTGTTCAATTTCAGTGAGACTAAGTCCTGTATAGACTTAGATTCCTGTTCTTGAGACTCTGTTAACTGTGATGAACTTCTCTTTTGCTTTTCAAATGATTTGGCTTTACTTAAAACATATAAAAGTCATAAGGAAAAGCAGTGTTATATCCAATATAACTCTACATTGTGTTTAACTAAACATAAAAATAATTAAAAAGTTATTTATCATGCAATCAATTCTTTTCCGGTCAAAAGAACACAACATTGGTCACATGGGGAAAAGTAATCTTTTAGAAGAAAACGAATATTTTATTTATTTATGTTTTGACAAAGTATTATTTGATATAAAAACATTATCCAAGTCTCTTTTTTTTTTGTTCGTGTACAATTTTTTTAAAATTACACATGGACAAAGAGACTGTATGCCATTTACAAAGTCCTGTGAACAGACCTGATTTGCAGTCATCATAAGATGCTCAGCGTGATTAGCTGTTGTTTATTTTATTTCACTTTATGAGGTCTTGCTGTGCTATTTTCGTGTCTTGCTGTCGATGTAACTGACTTGCATTCCACCAAGCCAAAGAAAGGCTAAAGAGAGATGAGAGGTTGAACTGCATGTTGTAGTAATATGCTGCTGTCGGACTGAAGGGTTAATGGAGGGGCTTGCATGAATGGACATGGTTCATGTGCAAAATTAAATGTGTGTGGGTGCATGAACAGTTGCGAGTAAATTAGAACCTTTGGCTGGGGGCCTGTCAGATACTTCTCAGTGGCAAAGCTTGAAGCAACTTAAAATGGTGCCCTTGTGTTTAAGTTCTACTCGCTAAGCCACTTCATTAACTAACCAGTAACAGCCGTCATGCACTGGTGCCCTTAGTGAGGTAAAAAAAAAAATCAGCTATAAAGTCATAGATTGATTGATGTACATGTTTCTTCAAACCTTAACATGACTTAAAAGCTCCTGACAGTCTGGCTCCTGTTTTTGGTAGAATTTATTTATTTATGCTGCTCCAGCGTAATAGAAAGGTGCTGATTGTTTAGAGCTGAAAAAGAGTAAAGAGTAACTTCACAGTTTATTGGCATACCACTTGTTGGCCTTGTGCATATTTACCATGATGAAATCAAATAAAATCAAACTTTCCTCAACCTTCAGTGCCAGGTGAAGTTTCTTTTATTTATCTCTCTAAAGGAATGAGACCTCTATATCAAGGGATATTTTCTTTATATGCCATTGGAAATGATTAGTGTCTGCTGAATACTGATTTTTCCTGACTTCGGTGTTAACACACATTCTCATCAATTAATTTCGCCATTTTCCCAGTCAAATAAAAAAAAATCAGCTCTTTTTCGGCCATTTCTCATCATCTTTCATTCATTGGTAAAAACAAAAAACATTTGGCTAGCACACATACGAAATATTGAGTTCATCCAAATGCCAGAAGGCAACTTGTACAAAATACACAATAGTTTAGAACATCAGCAATTTTGTAAAGTCTACATACAGTAGATTTTTTTTCTTATTGTTGTTCAGCACTCTAGGTCTATCCATTTATAGTCAGTCTTCTTTTCATGCCAAAAAAAAAAACCTTCCACTGAACCAACAACCCGCAACACATTATAAGCTTCTATCTGGTATTTTGTTTGAAAATGAACTGTGTGTTAAGTTCCTTTCCTGTAGTCTTATATTTTGCAATGTGTCTGTGTAATATTTGAAAAAATAAAGGAAAGTTCTCTAAACTCGCAGATAAACTTGGTATAATGCTCTATCTGCCAGTAAATCATCATCCGGGATTAATGCAGCATAGGTGGCGTTAACCAATCAATATTCACATTCTACTTACACTCTGACTGAACAAAGAGACAAAAAAACATGCTTGAAAGAAGCATGGCAAGCCAGAGGACAAAAATAACTTTTAGCTATACAATAAATATGTAAATGTAAATTCATACAAAGTAAGTGTACAAAACAAGCATAGTACAGGTCTACATTATGCACTGCTTTTATATTATATAAATGTTTTAGCACTTTAGAAAACGTTCAGCATTAGTCTAATATTGTGGCTAAGATGAAAACATTAGCATTAAATATTATTCACATTCCATGTGCATGCAATGTGATGAATAAGCTGAACGTTCCAGTAAAGCCTGGGAGTGAAGGACAAGATGTCAAGATTTGCTAGTGTGGCTGGCACAGACACACAGATCTCATCGAAAATATGATATGATTATATGATCAGCATGAGTTTCAGCCTCCCACAGGCCAAAGACATGCAGATTAGGTCAACTGGCTACCCTAAATTCCCCATATGTGTGAATGTGAGTGTGATTGGTTGTTCGTCTCTGTGTTAGTCCTGACCTGCCCAGGTGTACTACACCTCTCACCTGAAGTCAGATGAGATTGGCTCCAGCTTCCCCATGACCCTGACTGATAAAAGGCATAAATAATGAATGAATGACTGTCTACATGTGCTAACTTATTACCATTTGTTAGAGACATACAGTCAGACAGACCCTTTAAAACCAAACAGTACCTGAATGTACAGAATAATAAAGTTCTACTATTCATAATTTGTTTTCAAAAGTATCTTAATGTGTTGGACGAGTTGGGCTATAAATGTATATTTCAGTATGTTTCTTCACCTGCACCTGGGTTGAATCAGGGTTGAATCTTGTTCTGCAATCAAGGAAGTGGTCTCAGACTGAGTGCGACTGCTGTGTTCACAAATGCTCAGTGAACGCATGAGCAAATACAGCTTACGTGAATGTTCCTTTGGACGTGATGTTCCATCTTTATATCAGTAGTATATAAAGCGTGCTACACAGGGAACTCTGACTGAACAATCATCATAATTCAACATTAAAACACCTACTGTATGTGAACACATACGTTCAAAAATATATTAATGTACAAAAATATATTACTATATTAAGCAATAATTTCTTATCATTTTTAAAAAGGCATCATTCCGGCTGCATTTTGCTGTGAAATGAGCACTATGGTTAAAAGTAACAGAGTAACAGAAATCACAAATACACAAAATGTGGTAAATTAGGATACATGCTAAAGGCATGAGAACATGGTTCTCAAACACTCGCTAACATTTTAGCTATATTGAAATTTATAATTTACTTTTAAGCTGTGGAGTAATCTGTGTAACCTCATTCAAAGTGACCTCATAAGTCAATATCACAATATCATTGAAAAGGAACCTACTTTTTTCTTCTCACTACTTTCAGGAAATTCAGATGATTCAGCTTCCTGTTGAATAGTATTACTTTCTAATATATCACTGATGACTTATCGAATAGGTTGTTTCAAGCACGAGATGGTGTTAAACGGATTCACACCAAATAATGCAAAAATACACATAAGTAAAATATTATACTGGATATAATATTAAAATATTATACAGGGTTTTATTTATAAAAATACTAATTTTTGAAGTATTGTAATGATTATATCTGAAGGTAAAGTGGATTGAGGCTGAGTGGGTTATAGTGGATTGGGACAGGTAACATGCGTTAGATATTAGTTTTATGTTATTTTTATGTGTGACCTGATTTATCACAAAAGTTACTACTGTAAATATCACAAAAGTAATTACTCTAAATGAAATATCATTGGGACATAAATCGCACCCTAACTGTAGAGACTCCTTTGAGCTTCAGGCAAGGTGAATGCAGTTGTAACGGTTGTCAGATAAACTGGAATATATCTGATGAAATCGAGAGCTGAGTGATATCCGTTTTGTTTAAGCCATTGGGCGTGACTGAAGACAAACAGCCATTTCAACGGCCATGTCGGTTATGATTGTTCTGCTTTACAACAGGTAGAACCAGTCCATCCTGATGGATTACAGACGCCGATACAAGCTAGGAGTATGCGGTTTACCACATGTACACCACAGTTCCAGTCACTGGGCTGGAACGTTAGTGGATGTTAAACTGTCAGCACATGTTTGCATGCAGTTCTTTGCTAATGATTAAACTGTTTCATTGTATACTCGACTGAGAGTTGCAACACACCTTCACCTCCCCACAGTTTAACTCTCAATACGCTGCACTTTGGCCTGTCAAAAATAAATCTTGTGCCCATCCTCTGGAAACCTTTGATATGTTAACTAAATCTGTTGGCTGTCTTACAATTCTGCTCAGCTGTAAAAACGTCCTTCAGGCAATTCATTAGCTGGATTCCCTTAATGATTACACAGTTGAATGACTTTGGGGAAATCCTATGAACTTTCAAGGATATAAAAATTTCTTTGTCTGAGCAGCAGACTGTGAATACTGGAAAAAAAAAAAGCTCATGCCATTCAATTATCACATTCAGACCGACTGATTGCATACCAAGACATTGTTTTAGTGTTATATTTGCTATGCTAATTTTGAGAAGTACATCTCAAGATAGTTGTAGACATCAATCATAAGTTTATCTGTTAATCTATCATCCCGCCCTCTTTCCCAACATTTTTTTTTTTGCCTTAATATCTATATATCTCTTATATATCTTAATATCTCTTTCTCTTTTCTTTCATATGTTCCTAGAAGTCATATCTACAAATTGCTCCAGCTGGAGAGAATCACATTGTTCAGGAGTTTCTGGTGATAAGTATGTGCTATGTGTGTGAGCGTAATGCCCACTGTATGTGATCTGAGGACAGAATGAAAGGTGTAATCACAGGTAAGGAGCTGGGTATTTCCTGCAGGGTGTGAGCAATTGCCAACAGGAAGCATTGAGTGTGAAATTGATAACAAAGGAAAACAGTGGGAACACCAACGACAAGGGTCAAACAGAGGTGAGTTGAACAAACCAGGGTTATACATAGACTGAGGTGTAGATCAGGATGAGATCATCTACAGGCTAGTGGGAAAGGTATCGGTGGTCTAACATTAGGTCTCATGATGTGAGGCAAAACAACGCAGTTCGAAGGTTCACCCAGGTAAAGATCAAAATTAGCAGTCTTATGTTTTTTTGATCATTAAAAGCCACCAAGCTATAATCTACAGAAGGTGTCTATAAAGAATGGCATCCTAACGTCAGCCGAAGTAAGCCACGCAAGGCATTGTGGGATTTTATGACATGGGAGCTAAGATAGTGACCAAGTAGTAAAAGTTGTGGATATATTATCCAACTTGGAATAGGGAATGCTTGCTGTATTATCAAAAATTAATTATAAAATGTTTTGTAAATAAATTTAAAATTTTCAGCTTTCCAGCTTGGAAGCAAAACACAAGAACTGGATTTGAAAAATAAATCGGATGAACTTGAATTTGACTGGACGTTGAAATAACTCACAAATCGCTTATTATTTCCTGAAGTTTAGAAAATGTCTTCTGCATTGCACATACCAAAAGTAAAAAAAAACCAAAAACAAAACAAAAAACCATCCGAAGATCCCTCGAGTGATTAAAGAAACCCTAATGGAATCAGCTCCACTCTCACACCCTGTAAGCAGGACAAACCAAATGTCTTTAAATTAAACATATTGAAAATAAGAATCATTTGTAATTGAAAAGAAAAAGAAAATGCATGATGTAAAGTATTCATTACTTTCAATAATCATATCTTCAGAAAGCAAACCAAAGCCTTTAATGTTTGTTTTACTTAATTCTCACGAATAAGAAAACCGAAGAGACATTTTACCGAATTAGAATATTTTTGAATTTTTCTGACCCCTACCCAGAATGCAGTGTGCAATGACATAGTTGCTTGTTCTTTATAGGAAGCATGCATGCACCATGAAGGTAGCTCTTCTCAGAATCAGTTTTAAAATAATGGCTAATGAACTTGCACAAGAGTTTTTGCTCAGCAGGGGATTCATCCATCATCTCCCTGCCTCATTGATCAGTGGCTTGTGATCAGATTTGTCATTTTTGCCAGCTTGAATGAAGCCTGTCACTGTGTTACTACAAACATGCCACAGTTTGCATCAGCCATGTCGTACAGAGGCCTCAAGTGAGTCACTGTGTGAATTACCCCATTGTTTTCCCCCTGTGAGACTTTAATTCAGACCATCACCTCTAGATTCTTCATGGGACCTTATGATTTTTTGGTTCTCTAGAGGAAATAGAAAATGAGTGTGAGAATTTTTTAGCACGTGCACAAGAGTGTGGACAAATATTTCCTGTATCATATATAAACACTTGCAGTGTTCATTCTTCAGCCTGAATTATCATGGGACTTCCATAGCTCCCTTTACTCCTATTAACATTAGATCAAAACACGATGATAAATAACATGTTATTGTTATAGACAATGAGAGACTGTTCATTGATTTAAGCTCAGCACTAAAGCTTTAGCACTATTATTCCCGCCAAACTCTTTACGATGCTCAAAGATCTGAAGCTTAACCTCCCTATGTGCAACTGGACCATGACAGACAGACGTCCTGACAGACAGACCCCAAGGGTTGAGAATCAGCAATACTACTTCCTCCACATTGACTTTCAACAGATTTAAGCCCCACAGAGATGCGTACTCAAGCCCTGTTCACACATGAGACGGCCTACAGAGAAGATCAGAGCTTTGTCAGAATGGGTCCACGACAATGACCTCTCTTTCTCAACATGAGGCAAAATAAAGAAAATTATAGTGGATTACAGGAAGTTGCATGGCGGAGTACATGTCAACAGAGCCGCTGTTGAAAGAGCATGGAGCAAGTTCCTCACCCGAGCTGAATAATGACACGTCTTACCTTCATTCATATCTCTCACACTGCAATACATTACAGTTCCAAACCCAGCAGCAAAAAAGTGCAAAGATGAAGAATTTTCATGAAATAGCAGACTTTTTAAATGTAATTGGCAAATGCAATACACACATACTCATAAAATATACACTGACCGTCCACTTTCATAGAAACACCTGTACACCTGCTCATTTATGCAGTTACCCAATCAGCCAATCATGTGGAAACTGCACAATGTATATAATCATGCAGATACAGCTCATGAGCTTCAGATAATGTTCATATCAAAGATCAGAATATTGAAGAAATGTGATCTCAGTGACTTTAACCGTGGCATGGTTGTTGGTGCCAGATGAACTGGTTTGAGTATTTCAGAAACTGCTCTCCTGGGATTTTCAATCACAGCAGTCTTTTATGCATTGTGCTTCTGCCACATAACTGGCTGATTGGATGACTGCATAATTGAGCAGGTGTACAGGTGTTCCTAATAAAGTGGACATTGAGTGTATATATTTTAAAATCATATTTATTAATTTATGAGACAAACTACTCATAAAATTGTCAAATAAAGCATTTTTGTTTTGCTCTACTTTATGCAACAGTATTTTTACTTCATTGTCATGCTCCATGACATCTGAAACAAACAGCACTGCGAGCTGGTTACTGTGTTTACCGTATATGCCTTTGAGGGTGTTTATATATGCAAATGAGTGTGGCCATGCATGAGCACAGTCATTGGTCAATGGTCATTGCATACAGCTGTGTGTACGTACGTGGTATGAATACCAATGTTTTTTTTATTATGTACAAATTTGTTGTATGCATACTTTGATAAATGAGACCCCTAATACCAACGCACAGAGATTATCATAAAATCTGCCCACTAGAGACTCAATTTCCTGTGGATGCTGAAGAATCCTAACATCTTCACCTACTTCTGCTGCTGTACTGCAGAGAGCTTCTAACTGGCCACAACACTGTATGGTATGGCAGATTAGAATATAGGACAAAACTTCACCCAAAACCCCTAGGCTTTCTAGAAAGTGGTGAGAACTGCAGAATTCATCACAGGTAACAGACTCTCAGGTATACAGGTAATCTACCAGACACAATGCTCATAAAATCACCTCAGACCTCAGTCACCCAACTGTTTTCCAGACTGCCATCTGGCAAATGCTATCAGATGATCCAGTCCCAGACAATCTGGCTAAAGAACAATCTACCTGCAAGCCATTAAGTTCTTAAATAGCCCTTAGGCCAGTTCCTTTTTGTCATGTGGCATATGCGGATGCAATTGCAAAGATATGCTTTTGTTAAAACAACGATCAGGTTGCAAACAATCCAACAGACAAAACACTGGTGGCAGAAGTCAGGCAATCAGCAAGCAGAACAGGCTAGGAAAAAAAAATCTCAAAACTAAAGGACAATAGCAAAGCCAGGTGTCCAGGTGTGTGTAATCAGTAATTGGGTAATAGAGAAGGTGCTGTGTCCAAAACCCTGTACTGGATCCTGCTCATATGGAGCTCGTACGGATCCTGCTCGTGTACTGATCTCAATGGAAAAGTAGTAAGTAGTACACAGTATATGAAAAATAAAAGTCTGCCAGACACAACAGTTACCCAGATGATAAACAACTTTTTTCCAGCTATCCAAAATTTTCAGTAAACATGGCAAACAGCGTAAGTGGCTTTGACTCCAGTTCCGAATATAAATGTAAAATAAGTAATAAATAAATTTAAAGGATTTTTTTGTTTTTTTTAACAGAACAAATAGCCCAACCAATAGCAAATGCTAGCTAAGCTAGATGGCGTTTATACTTGATACATTAATAAGGTCGCTAGCTAACATTTGCTAGTAGCAAATGCTTTACTGGCAACAGTCTTGTGTGATGTCTTTTGGACATACTAGTCTTTTACACTACATGGAAGCTGTAATATTTGAATACTATACTGTATACTAAAGTGGGGAGTAGTGTGAAGTACAAAGTGAACGCTGGGCCAGTATGTAGTGTGTAGTACAGCAGAATGGAGTTTTGAACCCAGCCAATGAGTGTGTGTGTGTGTGTGTGTGTGCTGGGAACTGGACTTCAAGGCAGTCATGTTTGTAGGCTATAAGGTGGGTAATTTCATGATGAACAAACTTAACCTCACTGTTGTTTAAGAGCACTTTCCATATTTGTTGACAGTGCTGACATTAACATTCAGTAAAATTCTTATTCTTCAAATCAAGTCCTATTGGAAGCTAGGTACAATCAATTCACCATTTACTACCCTTACCATCCCTGATTAATGCATTTCAAGATTAAGTGATGCAAATTATTAAGCACCTCAGTGTTTATATGTCCCTGTTGGCTCTATATAACTTACAGCAAGGATCTCCTGGTGTTATTCCCTATGTTCAGACAGTTTCTTCCATCCACTTTGCAGTTCTATGGACAGTGCCCTTTCTGACATTTGTTTACAGCCAATGAAGTGTGAAGAACATGTGTGTATTCTGTCTGTGTTGTCTGTGTCAATCACTACGTTAGCAGAAGAAGAAAGGGAAAAACACAAAAAGAAAGATGTGGTGTCTCAGTGGTTAAGGCTGCGGGCTACTGATCCGAAGACTGGGAGCTCAAATTCCCCAAGCTGCCACTTTTGAGCCCTTGAGCAAGGTCTAAACTACTCAGCTCCATTGTAGATCACTTTGTAAAAAAAAAAGAGAGAAGAATCTGCTGCCAAATAAATAAAATGAAAAAAGCCCTGTTCAGGAAGTGCTAGCAGGAATATGAGGAGGAGATAGCAAGATGTTATTACTGTTTTTTAATCAGTTGAGGTGTGCAGATTCATTTTTTTTTTTTTATGTACCACTCCTACCTGGTCCCAAAGAAATCCTGACCAGTCCTACACACTACCATGGATGCTCTTGACCCAAAAGCAAATACAAAATACAAATACATTACACATTTAAATCCCAGTGACTTGACACTGAAAATGAATGAACAACTTCCTAGCCAGTCTGTCTTCATACCAGATCTTGTGGTTGGTACTGAGAAGCTGTCTGCTTTCATTATGTTAGATCAGCCAAACTGTCATCAGTCCCCATCCCCTCCTCGACCTCTCAGCATTCTTCTACATGGTCAATCCCAAGACTTATCTATCCATCTTCATAAACCTTGGAATTAGACACATGCTTCTAACCTGGAGTGACGGTCAAATCAGGTGACATGGAGGGAATCCACATCTGCTCCATGCAGACTCATCACTGCTGTCCCGCAAGACTCAATGCTTAGTCCTCTTCCATTCTAACTCTATACTCATTTTGTCATTAAGATAATATCCTGAGTGCGGCACAGTGGTGTGGTTGTTAGCACTGAAGCCTCACAGCAAGGCTCACAGGTTACTTTTCTGTGCGGAGTTTGCATGTTCTCCCCGTGCATGCGTGGGTTTTCTCCGAATGCTCCGGTTTCCTCCCAAAGTCCAAAGACATGCAGATTAGGTCGACTGGCTACTCTAAATTGCCCACAGGTGTGAATGCAATCATGTGTGGTTGTTTGTCTGTGTTGGCCCTGTGGTGGACTGGCGACCTTCCTAGGTTGTACCCCGCCTCTCACCCGAAGATGCTGGGATTGACTCCAGCTTCCCGCAACCCAGAGGGATAAAGCGGTATAGATAATGGATGGATGGATAATATCCTGATATGTGTTTTCCTACCAATGTTATGCTATGATGACACACCACTCATCCTCTCTTTTCCTCCTGCAGATGTTCATGTTTCTGTCTGGAATACAGCATGTCTGGCATACACCTGATCACAGATGGCAGCTCATCATCTGAAAGTTAATCCCAGCAAGACTATGACCTGCGATATGAATTTCTATATATCCCTGGAGATGCATCCCTATATCAAGTTCTTGAGGTCTCCCTGTAGATCCCTAGAGGGATTTGTTCAGTGCCTTGTCATCTCAGCATTGGAGAACTTGCTCATGGAAGGTATTTCACTGCATGACATCACCAGCCCTCATCCAGAATGCAACTTTAGGGCTTGTTTTCAATCTCCCCAATTTGCCCCCTATCACCATATTGCCCTGTTCCCTCTTCTGGCTACACTCATCAGCTTTAATACACTGATGCTTCTCTAAAAGCAAAAAACAGACCAGTCACCCAGCATGACTCAACCCGCAGTTACGCAAAATACAAGGAAGACAAGCATTAAGACTCTTCTCTGTATGTGTACCCAGGTAGAGGAATTAACTTTCCCTGGTTGTCCAAACAGCTGATTATTTCGAATACCTTTAAACAAAGAATGTTAACTCTTTACTAAACACACTTCAATTAACACTTATTAAAAAACCTCAATCTGCATTTTTTTGCTAAACCAACTCATTGTATAAAAGACATGTTTTTGCTTCAGACTACATAGCACTTGATATTTTGTACAGTATTTTGGCACTCCATATAATGGCAAATGTAAGGTAAACAAATGAACAGAGTAAATGTGGCATGCACAAGGACAATGCCACATCTAATATGCTTCCATGTTAAACAATCTCAATCTCAATTTTTATATTTGATCCTCAATTTCCACCCGTGTAAATGTACAAGTCATTTGTACTTGAATCTGCAGTCCTGATGCACACTTCTAGTTTAAAGCCAGACATTTTAGCTGTTCCTAGATACTACCAAATTGCCAGTGCAGACAGAAACCATACATGAAAAATAACAAACCTCAATTTCTTTGGTACTACCTGGTGCTAGCTCTGTCTTTTCTGTCTTTCTTTCCCTGGGAAATAATGTAGATACATTGAACTGATACAAAGTGGTTAAGCCAGGGGCAGGGTGTCACTGTAGCACTTTAAATGAGCCACACAGCTCCATTTCTCAATTGAAATGAAGAGAGAGAGAGAGAGAGAGAAAGAGAGAGAGAGAGCTCTTCTCTGATTTGTCCTCCCTACTTCAAATAATGTCCTAAAAGAAAAAGGTAGCAGGAGAAAGCACACACAAAGTAAAGTAGCAAAAGATGGAGACTGGGTCATTTTCTCTAATGACTTTCACGGATGTGTGAGTTAGGCATGGTGGACATTATGGTACATTAGGCTGAAAGGTTAAGATGATGAAGGCGATGATGATGACTGATGATCGCTGACAGTATGGTAAATCATTCTTTTAGAAAATTAGTTTAGCACAGATCTGAAATATCCTGTAATCATGATGATTATAGATGTAAAGCTGAGTGTATGAATGTTTGGAGTGAGTGTGTTTGTGTATGTGCGTATTTGTGCTGTTGTGAGGTTAGTGCTAGGTGAAGTCTTAGATGTGTGACTTTGTTCTTTGCTAGCGATGTCTGTTTTTATGAGTTTGAGTAGAGTTTTAAATGTCAGTGCAGCCCTAGTGTCCTACGAAACATCAGACCACTATTCACCACTCAAATGCCAACACTTCTTCGACACACACTCAGACACACACATCCAGCAGATGAGAGGGGTCACGAGGGATCGGTTAAGAGGAGTCCAGGGCAAAGCTTTTAGCCGATCTGTGTTCAACTGCACCAACTACAGTTCATCAAAAATGCACACTTCTGAGCTGAAGTGCACATAGTGACATTTGGTGGAAAGGCCTTAATTCAATTTGTAGCAGTGAGTGTTTGCTCAAATGGCATGTCGTAGCATTTAGTGCTGTGACCTTGAAGTGATATTTGTTAGAACATGCTCGCTGAAAGCTTGGTGGATGTGTGTGCTTATCTTTGCGAATCCTTATGTAGTGAGCACATTTTGTGTCAGTGGTTCGTTATTGTCATGTGTGTGTATGTTTGTGCACTTATTTGGTTTGAAGTATAAAGTAATTTCTTTGTAGTTTACTCTGGTTTTACTATAAAACTTTATTATAAAAGAAACCTAATATTAGAAGTTGCATTGACCTTTTCATTTCCACTAATGGTAACCCGTCCATATCTGTGGCAACAATCTGGGAGTCATGTAAAGCCTACCTTCGAGGAGAAATTATCTATTATTCTGTCTACCAGAAAAGGATTTCTACATAAAAGGGTAATTGTTTATCCAGGGTTATATCGGAAATGAAGTCTAAATATGTGGGCTCACTTGATCATCTTAAGGAGCTACTCACAAAAAGGCTGAATTTGACATCCTGGCTTCCAACAAGGCAGCAGAAGTACTTGCGGTAATTACGGTATATTAAAAATTATTACAGTATTACGGGTTCGGAGATAAGCCAGGTAGACTACTCGCTCATCTTCATCATTGTACATCATCATTGAACATCACCCAACTTAACACTGATGATGGAATAATTATTAATCCTCAGACCATAAATGATCAGTTCAGAGACTTTTACTCTTCATTATACACTTCCAGTGGGTGGGCTACCTGATGAAACTCAGTATAAGTGTTTTTTTAGGCCCTTAAATGTCCCCTTTGCTGATCCTGTAACGTCTGCTGGGTTGGATGAACCCTTCATAGTGGGTGAACTTAAAAGTGCATTAATGTCAATGCAGAATAGGAAAGGCCCAGTACCAGATGGAGTCCCTGCTGAATTTTTAAAAACATTAGCTGATCAACTCACCCCCCTGCTGTTAAACATGTTTAACAAATCTTTGGAATTTGGCATTTTCCCTCCTGCATTACACCAGGCCACTATTTCTCTGATTTTAAAGAAAGATAAAGATCCCCTTCTTTGCAGAAATTTGCTACAAATTTGCTGTGTGCAGATGTCAAACCTTTAGCTAAAATGCTGGCAAGACGTTCAGAGGCTGTTATGAAGTCTC
This sequence comes from Notoglanidium macrostoma, assembly GCA_030068235.1. Lineage (NCBI taxonomy): Eukaryota > Metazoa > Chordata > Actinopteri > Siluriformes > Auchenoglanididae > Notoglanidium > Notoglanidium macrostoma. The sequence goes on along the minus strand of JAQQZR010000012.1, from coordinate 22,298,267 downwards.
TCATCTCCCAAGACCAAACTGGATTTATTAAAGACAGATACTCCTTTCACAACATCAGACAGCTGCTAAATATATTATATTCACCCTCTTCTTCAGACATCCCAGAGCTGGTCATCTCAATGGATTCCAAGAAAGAATTCAACCTTGTTGAATGGCCAAATTTGTTCTATACATTAAAATGTATGGATTTGGTAACAAATTCATTTCATGGATTAAACTTTTATAAGAAATTAAATGTAATTTCTGCCCTTTGCTTGCTCAATGGATTCAAGACCTACACTGCTGGTCTCTCTTACCTCTATGTTTCGCTGGCTGGATAAACTGTATAAAAATTTATGTGCTTCCTAAATTCTTATATTTCTTTCAGTTTTGTTTGTTATGAATTGTTGTTCCTGAACATTTTTTCAACTCACATGATAGCTCAATCTCTCAGTTCATATAGAACAACAGAAAAAATCCCAGAATTTGTTAGAATGTTTTGCAAAACTCAAAAGACTTGGGTGGTCTTGCATTACCTAACTTTTTATTTTACTATTGGGTTGCAAGCATTCATAGTTTATTATATAACAGTCAGCTCCTGCCGTGGCTGCAGATGGAGATGGACTCATGTAAATCTTCCTCTCTATTGTCCCTCTTGTGCCTTCCCCTAGCATTACCACCTTTAATGTAATGTCATAGTTAAAAATTCTCTTAGAATATAGATTCAATTTAGATGTTATTTTGGCTTTCAGACAATACCTCTCTCATCACCCATACACTCCAATCCCCTAGTCCCTCCCTCTGTTAATGATAGGGCCTTTGAACCTGGAAAGACCACAGGATTGTCTCTGTGAAGCATCTTGTTATCAGTTAACACATATATTTACAAATTTGAAGCTTCACTTGTAACCACTTCCATGACTTCCCAGCTATTCCCCCTCTACCCTGGTTGATACTATTCTTAATACTAATCCATATCTCAAAGGTAACATCTCAGATCTGTACAACACAATCATCTCACGCCAATTCCCGACCTCTGAAGTACTACGGTCTGCTTGGTCTGATGAGTTTGGTGTGGAGATTGGGCCTGTTGTCTGGTAGACAGTCCTGGGGTACTTCATTATGTCCTCTATATGCGCCCAAAATGTGGTTTTACAGTGTAAGGTAGCTCTGCAAAGTACAAACCAGCTCGTATTTATGCCAGCACCAATCCAAACTGGGATAAATGTCACTGTGGACCAGCTAACCTCACTCACCCTAACTTTGAGCCCATTCCAGCCACAGTCTCAGAGCCAGAGCCCTCTCCTGTCCAAGCCACAGAGACTGTTCATGTCAAGGCTACAGAGACTGTTCACATCAAGGCCACAGAGACTGTTCACATCAAGGCTACAGAGACTGTTCACATCAAGGCCAGAGAGACTTTTCATGTCAAGGCCACAGAGACTGTTCACATCAAGGCCACAGAGAATGTTCACGTCAAGGTCACAGAGCCTGTTCCCGTACAAGTCTTAGTGTCTGTTCCCATGCAAGTCTCAACGTCTGTTCCCATGCAAGTCTCAGCACCTGTTCCCGTACAAGTCTCAGTGCCTGTTCCCGTACAAGTCTCAGCGCCTGTTCCAGTACTTGTCTCAGAGTCTGTTCCAGTACTCATCACAGAGCCTGTTCCAGTGAGAGAAGAAGTCACAGAGCCTGTTCCAGCTACTGAACACATGCCAGACCAAGCTACGGAACACGTTCCAGCCCAAACTACAGGATGAGTTCCAGCCCAAGCCACAGAGCACATTCCAGCCCAAACCACTGAACAAGTTCCAGCCCAAGCTAAAGCACCTGTTCCAGCTCAAGCTAAAACACCTGTTCTGATCTAAGCCTCGAGAACTGTACAAGTTCCTGATCCTGCTCCTGTCCATGTTACAGAAGTTGCCTCTGTCATAATTAGAGGATCTGTCACTGTCAGGGAGTCTGCTCCTGTTTCAGTTCCGGTTCCAGTAGCACTCACAGCTCAAGTTACAGAGTTCGTTCCTGATCTTGTTCCAGCAGCAGTAACAGTTAAAGCTCAAGTCACAGAGACTGTTCCTCTAAACGGCACAGAGACTGTTCCTCTAAACGTCACAGAGACTGTCAAAGTCATGGAACCTGGTTCTGCTTCGGTTCCAGTTCCAGACACAGTCACTGAGCCTGTTCCCGTGCAAGTCACAGAGCCTGTTCCCATGCAAGTCACAGCACCTGTTCCCGCACAAGTCACAGCACCTGCTCCTGTTCTCGTTGCGATCGCAGCACCTGCTCCTGTTCCTGTAGCCTGCAGCTATACCTGAGTTCCTGCCTGAGATCCTGCCTGAGATCCTGCCCATGCCCTCATCTAGGCAAAAATTCGGCATGGTGGAAACCAGTGATATACTGGCACCTACAGGTCCAGGTCCCCCACAGAATAACTTTGTTGGGTGCTCCAGGTGTAGCACCTTTGGGGGGAGGGGGGTAAATCTAATTTACAGACATCTAATCCATGTTTATAAGGATGCTCATATGCGCTCTGACTTTGGGAAGCATTAGTCTAGCCTCCGTGACGCTACTGCCAAGCCATCATTCCCCTGTTTGATTTACTTGTGTATGACTGTTTTCTGTTTTTTTTTGGATTCTGCATTTTTGCCTAGCCTGTACTACTCTGTTTGAGGATGGCTTGACCCCTGTCAGTATTTTGGATTGCTCTTTCTGCCGCTGTTATTGTACTTCTGCCTAGTGTGTGTTAATAAACACCATACTGCTTTTACCTCCGTCTCCTATTCTGCAATTGTGTCCAACTATGTCTCATCGGCGAGAACGCCGTAGCAAACTGGCCCTGTCCTGCCCTATCTCTGTTCTGAGAGTCTGTCTTTGACTCATTCTCAGCCATCACATTCACCAGCATTCAACCCTAACCATTAGTTGCTCTATACAGTGTCCTTCCCATTGGCCATTTGCTTCCATCCGATTCTTCTGATCATGTGGCATTTCTTTCACTCTTAGCAAGGTGTGTTATTTTGATGCAGTGAAGACTCCTCATCCTCTTTCTCATACCCACTGGATAAAAGATGTGCTGTCTTGTATGAAAATGGAAAAAATCAAACATTCTCTTCATGGCTCTAACATAAAATTTTTGAAGCATGTTGGGTCCCTCTGGTTGGATGCTGTCCCCACCTGGTTGAGCCTTGTTTTTTTCCACTTCCATAGCACATGCACCACGTTTGTGTAGCACAGTACTGTCTTGAACATTGTACTGTATGTACTGTATGACATTACCATTCATTTATTAATAAATACAGTTAGGTCAATAAGTATTTGCACAGCGTCACAATTTTCATATTTTTGCCTCTGTATACCACCTCAATGGATTTCAAATAAAGCCATTTAAATGTGATTGAAATCTCAACTTTCAGCTCAAATTCAGGTGGTTTAACAAAAATATTGCCATAACCATTGAGGAATTATAGCCATTTTTTACAGTCCGTCCATTTCCACAGACTCAGAGGTAATTGAATAAACTAACATAATTATAAATATAAGCATCATTTTTAATAAATGGATGGAAATCCTTTACAGTCAATGACTGCCCGAAGTCTGAAACCAATGGACATCACCAAAAGCTGAGTTTCCTCCTTTAAGATGCTTTCTTACTGAGGCTGCATTCAGTAGTTGCTTGTTTGTAGGTCTTACTACCTTGAGTTTTGTCTTCAATAAGTCAAAACCCTGCTCAATTAGGTTGCCATTTAAGAAAATCTCATTTCTTTGCCTTAAAAGTTCTTGCTTTTGTGGTATGTTTTGGGTCATTATCCATCTGTACTGTGACACACCATCCGTTTTGCAGCATTTGACTGAATCTGAGCAGAAAGTATAGCTCTATACACTTCAGAATTCATCCTGCTACTTCTATCAGCAGTCACATCATCAATAAACACGAGTGACCCAGTTCCACTGGCAGTTACACATGCCCATGTCCACCATGATTGACAGATGATGTGGTATGTTTTGGATCATGAGCCCTTGCTTTCCTTCTCCATTCTCTTCTCTTCCCTTCATTCTTATACAAGTTAGTCTTGGTTTCATTTGTCTGAAGCATCTTGTTGCAGAACTGGGCAGGCTTTCTAGCAAAGTTTAAACTGGCCTTTCTGTCCTTGTATGTTACCAGTGGTTTTTATCTTGAGGTAAACCCTCTGTATTTATATTCGTGAAGGTGGATCTTGATATTGTAGCTTTTTGTCTTTTTTTCTTTGTAGTCAAAAAGATAGCAGTAGTCTTGTTGACTTTGTAGACTTTGGTTTTCCTCCACAGAGGAAAGAATTCTACAGTCATCCACTTTAGTTGTTTTCTGTGGTCTTCCAGGCATTTTGTTGTTGCTAAGCTCACCATTGCATTCCTTCTTTTTAAGAATGTACCAAATTGTTGATTTGACCACTCCTAAAGTTTGTGCTAACTTTTTGATTGGTCTGTGCTGTTTTTTGAGTCAAATGATGGCATTCATCAGCTGTATTGACACATTTTTGGGCAGCATATAAAGAGTTCCTATGAACAGCTGCCCAATTCAAATTTAACACTTTGAATCATCCAGTCCTTTCTAGACCAGACCTTTTATCTCCTTTGTCATGAAATAATGAAAACTTGTCATGAAATAATGAAAAAATATGAGGAAATAATGAGGAAACAGGCCACAACTGTCCATGAAAATGAATCAGTCAATTGTCCAATTGTTTTTGAGCCTGTGAAAATGGAGGGTCTGTGTAAAAATGGCTGTAATTCCTCAGTGGTTAATGTAATATTTGTGTTAATCATGTTCAATTAAAGATGAAATTCTACACTTCAATGACATCTTGATGGCTTTCTTTGAAATCCATTGTGGTGGTGTACAGAGGCAAAAATATGAAAATTGCGTCACTGTCCAAATACTTATGGACATGTCTCCTCCTCTGCCGGTTAGACGTGGCTGATGTATCTGGGAGGACTAGCGGTCTTTCATGCTGCATACTAGTCCTTCTTGTGCTTCCTTCTGGATTCATGCTGCCACTTGATAAAACAGTACCGTACTGTGGCAGTGCAAGAAGTGGACCTGTGTAGATATAAAGGACTCATTCTAAGCATATAAAAACACAACAATTTGTAGTTACAAATAATCATACAGTAATTAAAACATACTTATGAATTTCATCAGTACATTATGGACTGTGTATCATGTGTATGTGCATGTGTCAGTATATTACTGAGTGTTTATCATACTGTCTATCATCCTGTTTCCTTACATTGACCTTGGATATACTTTCTACATGAAAAATCTTTGCTTTTACACACACACACACACACACACACACACACACACACACACACACACACACACACACACACACACACACAC
>JAQQZR010000012.1:22238831-22260103 GCA_030068235.1 Notoglanidium macrostoma | reverse complement strand
GATAGATAGATAGATAGATAGATAGATAGATAGATAGATAGATAGATAGATAGATAGATAGATAGATAGAAATAAAACTGCTTGTATAATACAAAATAATAGCAAGGCAAAAAAATATATAAGCAATAAATGATACATTAAAATTAGATAAAATAATTTTGAGAGTTTGATATAAATTGAAAAAATTGTAATCGGTCTCTTAGATGAACTTTAACAACACATAATGGAAACATACCTTGTACTTTTAGTGCGTTGTGTGTGTAATATGTGTGTGCATGTGTGTGTGTGTTTTCTCATTCTGTCTGACTATGGGTGATTTTGAGCTTGTACTGGTAATTGCATTAAAGCTATAAAACAAGTTAATGGCTTGCTGCAATCTGTGAATATATTACTGTGGCCCGACATCATTTCTGCACTTAATACACATGTGCAGGAACACATGCCCACTGTATGTATATACACAGCGACGTCTGAAAATCTGCTATAACTACACACCATGCTCCATCACTTTATCATGCACTAATTTATATTATACTCATTTATATGAAATAATTTTAGATCTGTTGTGGAAGCCCATAGCAAAGACCCACACATTCCAGAAGGAGCAGCAAAGCACAGAAAATATACCGGAAAGTAAGAGTGTAAAAGGGTTCCATCTCTATTGTATCGTAAAGTGAGAGAAATATCTCAGCTCCTGGCTGTCCATGCTGTGTCCCTTCCATTATTGTCTTCGACCCCTCATTTCCAAAGTAGCAGAAGAGGAAAGGATTCATTTATGCGCATAAAAAGTGGCATCACTGAGTGCACACACGCACGCACACACACACACACACACACACACACACACACACACACACGTACTATAATGACTTATACACATTGAAAGATGTAACACATGATTGTTCCCAGACTCAGTAATGCACATTATCCCCCACTTCATTACACAAATCCATCCTCTCCCTCATAGCACATACTTTTTCCAGGCTTTCTATCATGAATTCCAATTATAATTATAGATTAACTAAATATAAAATTTAGTTTAATAATATGGATTCCATCCTCATTATTCTGCAGCTTCTAAAATAGCACTTGATCCAGCACATCCTACTACGAAATCTTACAGCAATAGCTGTAAAATGTGAAGTTATTCGTTAATTAAATAATTAATTATGCAATAAATATATTTATCCATCCATTTACACTTTATCTATTAATTAATCCCAAAAAAAATCGTTATCAATATCAGCAATTAAAATATGTCCCTTAAATAGCATTGAATAATTTTTTAAGTCTAATCACAGCCCGAAACATGAATTAGTACTTCCAAGCTGATATTGCACAATTTCAGTATTAACTCGCACTCTAAAATGGTTACTGTAAATGTTACAGTAATCTACTGGCAACTCTGGTTTTTACATTGAAGTATTTCAGTATTAATTAAAATAAAATTATTGTCTCATTGTGCATTGTTTCCATGTTTTATGTGAAATCTGTTTTCGAATACATGTAAGAATATTTGGGAGAAAGTTTGAGCACCAATCTCTGTAAATAGAAATACAGCAATACCTCAAGCAGCAGGCCTAACGCTTCCGCATCACAAATCTCTACAGACTGTGATCCACCACCCAGCTCACAGCCAGAGTCGGGCACTGTGGACAAGCTGATATTCCCTCTTCACCGAAAGTGGACATTTCTGCTTGTTTCAAGTTGGAGAATGCACTTGCTGAAGATTTCAGTTCTCTTTAAAATGAGCTAAAAGAGGTTAAATCTGAAATAATAAACAATGGATGCTATGAGGACCACTATCAGTGATGTGATGGAAGGCCTGTCGACATGGTCGGATGAGGTAACTGTGCTACAGACTATGGTGGCTGGACTCAAAACTGAGTTGGCGAGCTTGAGGAAGAAGTGTGTGGATGTGGAGGGGAAGACATGGAGATGTCATTTCTGAATCATGTGTATTGCAGAGAAACCTGGTTCAAGTTCCAATGTGTCAGTTTCCAAGGTTTTGAAAGAAGTCTTTCACCTGGAGAAAGACATTCTCGTTGATTGCATGCACAGAAGTCTTGGACCAAGAAACCACTGGACAGTGTTCATGTGCTGCGCTGAGCCTGAGAGAACGAGGGACACAGGACATCTTTCCAGACTTTACTGCAAGTGTATCCAAGTCTCATGCTGTGTTCAATGACACCAGTAATCCTCTCTGAGGATAACACTGATGTGACGTTTGTTATGATATATTATTCCCTGCTTGACTCTGCATCACTTTCAGTGGGGATGAGAAGGAATTCCTCAACTTTGAAAAGCAATGTCCTATTTGAAAAAAAATCATTACAATGGCAGAAGTCACAGTCTAACCCTTCCATAATTTGATTCATTTTGCTCTTCTTGGCTCAACACAATTATTTTTTGCTTCAGGCGGATGACATTAGTTGTAAGGTTTGATGACCGGTAGTATAAATTTCTTTATCGTTTGTGCAGTCCTTACTGGCATCACTGAATAGTAAAATGTTTACATTTGTTCTAACTGAAGTGGGTTTGGCAGGGGCTAGCACAATCAGACCCCAACATTGCCCTCAAGAGTATGGAAGTCGATGAAAGTACACTCAAGGGGCCAGATTATTTCATACTCTGCAATGCGTAGGAAAGTGGACACTGAACGCCTCAGGCAGTTGATAGATGATATTTTGAAGATGGATATAGCGTACAGCCATTCACCCACGGATGATGTGCTCAAACAACGTTTGACACTTAAAATGGAATTCGATCTTGTCTCGACATGCCAAGTGGAGAATCTTATTTTAAAATCTAAGCATATTTCATATGGGCATGTGGAGAAGGCAGGGAAAATTTTAGCACATCAATTATATCAGAGGAGCGTCAATCAATATATGCCTGAAATAAGTGACGAAGAACGTTTAAAGTACACCGATCATTTAAAAACAAATTCAAGTTTTCATCATTACTGCTCTTCACTTTATACGTCAATACCACCAGATGACGAACCTGCCATAGACAATATTTACATAATCTTAATATTCCCAGAATAGATCTGGAATTAGCCACGGAGCTGGAGGACCATATTTCTATTGCAAAAATTGTAGAATCGTTTAGGAGTATACAAAGCAGCAAATCTCTGGGCTGGGACTGGGCTGCTACCCTTCTGAATTCTTTAAAATATATTAAAAACAACTTGCCCCCAGGAACTGCCTTCCTCTCAATCCCTCCTCCAACTATGCAGGAGGCAACCATTTCGCTTATTCCAAAAAGGGACAAGAATCCCCTTCATTGTGGTTCATATCATCCAATTTCACTCTTGAGCACAGATGTAAAGATCCTTGCAAAGCTCTTAGCCATCCATCTTACACTGTCCATTCCTTCCACCATTTGAAGAACAGGTACACATATAAAAAACAGGTATTCATTTTTAATATAAATCGCCTTTTATATATCCTTTACAATCCCTCTTCATCTATCACTCCAGAGATTTTACTATCCCTCGATGCTGAAAAACGCTTTTGATCAGTTGGAGTTGGATTATCTCTTTTACCCCCAAGAAGAGTTCGGTTTTGGTCCAGAATTTATATCCTATATTAAGAATCTTAAGTATATTTTTCCACAATGGCTGCTGTGTGCATGAACAATGACCTGTCTGCTTACTTTAAATTGCAATGAGGTATGAAACAGGGATGCCTCCTCTCTTGTTTACCATCGCTATTGAACCACTAGCATTAGCCCTGTGACAGGATATTCATATGAAAGGAATTGGTCATGGAGACCTGGGAGAATAAATTATCGCTTTGTGCAGATGATTTATTTCTGTACAAATCGGACCCTCTTTCAAGCCTTCTTAGACTGCAAGACTTAGTAGATAAATTTGGCAATTATATCTGGCTTCAAAACAAATATTACTAAAAGTGCGTTGATGCCAATTTCTGCAACTGCCAAACTGCGAAACTGGATCACACAATCATAAAGACCTGTATAAGGCTAACTATTTGCTCTTGGTATCTTGTTTGATACTGGACTTCGAACGTTGGGAGTGGGTGCCCCTCTCTCTGTGGAAGGGTCAAAACAATTAAGATGAATGTGATACCTAGATTTTCATACCTGTTACAAAGTCTTTTGACCAAATCTTCCTTAAATACACTTTTATCAACTTACAAAAAAACTCAATGTATTCGGAAATGCACACTACAGAATCCCTGCCCCCAGGGTGGTATAGCATTCCCAAATTTTCTGTGCTACTATTGGACGGCCAACATTAGCTCATTGATGTATTGGGTGACGGACACAGACGTTTTGATGATCCGAATGGTTAATCTTAGCTAGTTCATCCTTACCAGCGTTACTGTGCTCCAGTCTACCATTAGAGATGCCCATTTCCACCTTGTTGCACAGTCAGTAAAAATCTGGATCCAGTCCATTTTGATCCACTCTGATAGTTAATAAAACACGGTTACCCCTTTGACATCAAATGGAGAGTTTAATATCTGGACTAAGATTGGAATTTCATTGTACATGACCTCTATATGGACAATAATTTCCCAGGACCTTTGAACAACTTCAAACTAAGGCTTAAAGAGATTATAGGTAGGATTGATGTGCTTCTCAATCTACACAATTTGACAAATTTGGATCTTAAAAAAGAGGACTTATTTGAAGAATTTACTCATCATCTGTTTGTCAACAGCATGCTTTTATACAATTCAAAGTAGTACATTGACTTCATTGGTGTAAAGGTATTCTGTCTAGAATCAGGCCACATTGGGATCTAGGTGCAAACGAACTTATTACATATTGTATATTTTGGACATGTTCAGGACTGTTTAATAGATTTTTGGCAATCTATTATTGATATTCATTCTAAAATTCTCAACCAGCCAATAAACCACTCCCCTTATACTGCGGTAATCAGTGTTGCATCTCTCAATGGATCAAAGAGGTTATGCAACATCTCAAGCTACAGAATATTATATATTCTCTCTAAGGCTCTGTCCTGATATTCTATACGATTTGGCAGCCCTTCATGACACTTGAGGAAAATATGAAACCCAAGAATGAATATATTTTTTTCTATTACTGTTATGTAGCTCAACATTTTGGAACTTGACTAGCTTTATTTCATTGGTGCAGGTCTGAGGGCTGGGTGGTATGGGTGGATTCAGGGGTTTAATTCTGTTTGCACTTTGTATACTGTGACAACGTTTAATAAAAAGACGAATTTGCATTTCGCAGACGTAGAAGTTTCTCCTATTTATCATGCTATAACAGTGAAAAAAAGAAGACCCAGACAAGACAACCTTTTGCACCTTAAATGTAGAACAGCTTTTTATACTGTAGCCTACATCATTAGAGATGTTGTATGCTGTGCCATCAGAAAAATCTGTCTGGTACAGAAGTCTGTTTATCACCTAATTTTTATTCGAATTTGGAAACGCCTGCCATTTATGAATAGTAACCTGTGTCTGGGGTTCTGGTTAGTTCTGTTTTTTTTTTGTTGTTATTATTGTTGTTGGTTTTTTTTTTAGTTTTGATCTCAAAATGCGTGAAACACTCTGCTCTAGCTCTTTATGCCTAGACCTCTATAATTGATCACCTGTTTGAACCTGTTTGAATTGTAATTTTAGGCTTTTATATTTGTATAAAGTTCACATCAAGTTAAATATATCTAATATGACAACAAATGCAGGCAATACTACACCTCAAGACTCAACACCTTTCAATTTCTCTATCTGATATAGACCATCCAATAACCAAAACTCCAGAATCTAGAAAAGGTACAAAGTCTTTGGTGATGCTACACCCTAGCTACGGTACTGCACCTACTTTTCAGTGGACATCAGTACCATCACCATGTCAGCCAATTGTGAACTGTAAAAAGTCAATACATCTGGCTTTTTTCATCATAAGCCTTGTAGGTTTGCCCACAGAGATTTTCACAAAATTTACTTTTGACATTCTTGCATGCAATTTCAATATTCCAACTGCTGTAAAATGTCAGCAAAACATGATTAGTGGTCGGCTAAATGTAAAGTTGTTGTTTGAAAATAATTAAATGAAGGGGCTGGAATAAAGGAGAGCTCTTTGTTGAGAAGAAATTTTCCAACATTCTAAAATTCACACCTGTGAGATTAACCAGATCATTCCATAACTTTTCTTCTGATTTCGACTCACCGATTAGTTGTAAGTTACCGTCATGGTGACTAGTGACCTCATATTTCTTACCCCTCCTTCCTCGTCTGTAACGGATCTATAGCATGGCACAGCTGTAACACCGAACAACTGTAACATGACATCTGTAACATGGCACAGCTGTAATATGACACATTTGTAACACGATACAACTGTAACACAGAACAGCACAACTGTAACACAGCAAATCTGTAACACCGTACAACCGTAACATGACGCAACTGTAAAGCAGCAATATTGTAACAAACGTGTATTCTCTAAATCAGTGGTTTCCAAAGTTTTTTTTGTCAGATGAACCCCTTCTACCTAAATGATTTGCCTCATGTAAGCACTGGAGATGTTAAGTAGGTTGACAGTAAGTAAATCTTTTGCTTATTGAAAAGGTTTTACTCATTTACAGCTTCGGCTGCTGTTTTAATCTAAATAAACTTGCCTTGTTTGGTTTTATGGCCAGGTTTTCATGTTTTGCTTACAGATGGCTTCATATTTTCATGAGAAAGCTGTTTCAAATCCAAATATTAAATATTCCTTGCTGTACTTACAGGTTTACTGCTTTGGAGATTTTGTTATCTAACTTGAGCTTGGATTTTCCTCCTCTAGGAGGAAATTTTTCTTTTACTAGAAAAAAGTAAATGTGTCTGTCCGGTCAAAGTAATTTTAAACAGTATTAGAGATGAAGCTTTTAGCCACAACGAATGATTTAGCTAGCTTAACGTGACTTATTTTTAACTCTCACATGCCATGTGGGAGATAAGTAAAAAAGTGGAACTGAAAACTGTGCAGGTAGCTCTATATTCATGGTTAGCATATTTTGTGCATGCTACTTCTGTTTGTAAGATTGTGATAAATCATGGGTGTGAAATGGAACTGCATCACAAGTGTAACAAACCTGCATCTTGCTTCAGAGGTGTTTCAGAGAGTTGACATCACTAAGACAGAAAAGTTCCACTCACTAATGTGTGAGTTCATTCTTATATATTCATAAGGATTAATCGCAATCATTGCATAGCTCATAACCATCCTTTTTTAAATCATAGCATTATAGTTAAACCATAGTAACCATATACCATATCATAAGGAATTCTGGTTACTATGATATAACAAAACAAATAAAAAAAAAGATTCATGAAATTTGCCTCATGGAAAAATGTTTCAATGGGTTATTGTTCAGTGTGAGCTTCTTCGCATTTACGCAATTAATATTTCTATTAAGATATGAATATATCATTTTAAATTATTTATTATTTTCCAAGCTATCCTGATGTTACAATTGTGCCACTTTGCAAGACTCAGGTCTCTCTAAAAATGTAATGTACAGAATATGGGTAAATTTGCATTTGATGAAAGAATCAAACATATGCCTCAGGTTACGTGAGAATAATGAATTTAATTTCATGGTCATTTAAACCATTGTTAAGTATTTTAACTCAAACAAAAAAAAAATATTACAATAGCACAAATTTTAAGGACTTCAGCTAGGAACCGAGAGCGAGTTTAAATAAAAAAAAAAAAACAAAGAAACGTCACTAATCAGTAATAAACTGTAAATTAGTCTAACCAGCAGCCCTGGTGCCTTTACTCCAATGAAGTCCATCAGACACGTTGTCAGTAAGATGACACGTCTGGTGTATCATATCTAAGATGACCATGCTGTTCTCATGGTATCCTCGGGGTGTGCCATGCCGGTATTTAGAGGTTTAAATAAATAGACAGAAGTGTGTTCTCCAGGGGCTACATTAAAATGTACTCCTCACAATGAAAGTGCAGTTTAATGGAAAATGTCAACCAGGTAAATGAAAATCTGATTCTCTCTTCTTAAAGAAGCCAAAATATTGCCTGATGGCATCTGCAATCTGCAGCCCAGACCATCTTTGTTTAATTTTCCACTTGACTAAATCTGAATCAGTGGAAACGCAAAGCCTGCCAACCTCAACTCTGAACAAGAACAGTGGCGCATTATGGCGTACAGTGATTATATTCACCTGATTTTTCTAGTTGTTGATCCACAATAACAACTAACTGCACTGCACTGCGCTGAGAGTTAGAGATTGCAGATTTCACTGAGGAAAATACAACCTGGGTGACTTGTATATTAATATTTATATTTATCATGTGATCTTCAGTGGCATATTAGTTTAAACTTCTTTCAATGACAAATCAGTTTTTCCTTTGGTTAGCAGTTTCCTATGTTACCCACAATGCCATTTGACTACCTGCTGATCAACCCTTTCATCAACCCTTTCTTCAACGTCCAAAGTTGTAACTTTCACTCTCAGCCCAACTCTATACTCGTTTAGCCGAATTACATTCCGGAAATTTGAGTCCAACTTTTGCTTTCTCTACCAGTTCTACATTCTCGTCAATATGATATAGAACATCGCTGGAAAATTAAACCCCATTATAACTATGCTAGCAATGTCCAGCATCGCAACATCGACGGAATGCTGCACCAACCAATAAATTTGGACCTCAGTTGTTTATTACATCACAAATATTTCAATATAAGAATGTTTCTGGAATTAATTTTCCTTTAATCGATCAAAGTTTGGAGTTATTATTGCTGACAATAAAACTGAGCATCCACTTCCTACAGTTCTCATGGAAAGATCTAGAATCTCGAATGTTAATATTGATTTTTGGTTTGTCATTGATAACAGGAAAGAGGCATTTAAAAAAAATCAGAAGTATAAGAAGTCAGCATCAGAGTATGCATGCTCTCCTTTAGGGTTCTATAGGTAAGGTGGTATGGCTGCTTGTGCCTCAGTATTGCAACGTTATTTCAGTTTTAAATAGATTTCCTTTTAAGATCCATGTCATTGTAACACCGTATCAGATGAGCTCTGTGCTGTCCCTAAGGGGAGAAGGAATTGGTCTATTTGAATTTGAACTTCATCTTCGAGTTATGGGGAAATCCAATTATTTATTTAAGGTCTCTGTAATTTAAGTTTTTTTATTATCTGTATAACGTATGAAGCAGCCTTGGGGTCACTAGTAACCTCCTGCTGCTCCATCACCACTGAGATGAGAACAGAAAGCGAACGGGAGGACGAGAAAAAAAGAGAGGAAGCTAGTGCCAAAAAGAAATGTGGCTTCATCTTGTTCAGTTCACAGGGTCACCTCCATATTGATTCTGGTTTGTTTGGAGACATCGGTTAAGTTGTGGCTTGTGTACACGCAATATTGGACTTCAAATAACCAATCAAGTGCTATTGACATCCTTCAATCAAACCCTCACGTTCACCACAGCACCGCTAGCTCTTTTGGATCATCGATTTCCTTTCCAGGCACAATAACTAACATATCACTTTATAGTCTGCTCTATGTCCTGTTAGGTATCTGCCATTTTCCTGTTAGGTTCCTCATCCACCAACTGGCTGCTTATGAATGTTAGGTGTTAAATAAAAAAATTAAAAAACGGCATGCATACTGATCTATTATATTATTATCTTGTTACTGCGAACCACAGAATGTGTCTTAAAGACATATATTGAAATGTGAAAGTGTCACCAAGTCTATAAAAGTAAATAAGAGCTACTCTGAGTATCTATGCCTTAAAAGCAACCTCCAACCTGAAACATGTTAAATTTGTTTATATTGCAATATTTGTAATGCCTTTAGCAATTGTGGAGCAAATTTGTTAATAAATGCGCTACTTTCTCTGTTCCATGAAAAGTTTGCAGTTTTGTTGCTCTGATATCACAGTAGGATGTTGCTAGCGTAGTTAACATAAGTCTCAAACATAAGGGATAACTGTCATGTGTTGCTGTCAAAAAAGAGCAAGAGTAACTTTTCTCACTTTCCATTTTCCTGTGACATTCAACGTCAAAAAGTGAGAAATCCAAGTAGTGGAGATAACAAACGTTGGATTCAAACTTCCAGAATGTAATGCAGCTATGCTACACAGTTGTGCAGAAACTTGGCTCAGCTAGTTAACAATCTAAACATTAAATTCCTAAAAACAGCACTTAGGGCACCGTTGATGAAAGAAGTTTCAAATATTAATATCATATAAATATTCATTCCTGGTGACGACCATATATGGGAAAAATAGATCCCGCTAACTAAATTAGCTTACCTGACAGGATTTCCAAGAAATTTAATCATGAAATTTAAAATGCTTCAGTGCTAACATTTGCCAGCTGAGATGTGATACCCTGACAAGATTCTGAGAAATGAACTAAACCATATTCATAATTTTAAGTCACACATTATTCTAGTTATTCTAGTAGTGTTCTAGCCGGTTAGCATGAGCTACATTGACAGGGTATTTCAGGAAACCTCTTTTTTTGTGTCCTTCAGCATATAAATAGGGACATAATCATCAGTCCCTTAAATGTCTGCAGAAGAGCCCATCTACAATAGCCTCAGTAATGAGAAATTTCAGCCTATATTTTAACCAAAATGCAGAAAAAATCTCATGTACACATCTACAGCTCAAGTTAAAGCATTTAAAGGACAATCACATGCTTGCAAGCAGTTAAAACCAGATCAATAAACACTCACTGTCTAATCCAACACATTTTTGATGTGTGTGAAAAGGATGCTAAGGTGCTGCCAATCGATGGCATTGCTTTTCCATTACATCATTTTCAGACAAGTTATAAGAGCTTGCAGTTCTAACTAAAGCTCAGAGTTGGAAGAAATACACTCCTAATTTCAGCCAAAAAAATGAAAAGATACTATTACAAATAGAGAGGGGTTTGCTGGAATTGACTAGCATTGATTAATTATGGCACCACAGGCGTGAGGATTTGATTATTCTGCACTGCAGGGACTCTATGCAGCTCTTAAGGTTCTTATACCCTAAGTGTTATCATCCCTATCCAATCCTTGAGTGAAGTACAGATGGAGAATTCAGATAGATGTTTATGGCTTGTGGTTGAGAAAGCGGATTCATTATGCATGACAGTGGAAATCTAGCAAAATTCTCCACTGAGATTCACAGCCAAGGTCTTGTGCTCCCAATTGCTGTGATTAAGGCCAATCCAGTTCAGGATGCTTAGAAAAAGTGCTTCAATTTTATTACAGTTCACGGAACCCATTCTTCCACAGAAGTTTCCTCTAAGAAGGGATTTTCTAAGGCAGGAACCAAGCACTATGGGATTGGAGACTACTAGTAGGTAGCAACATACGCTATACAGACAAAAGTATTGGGACACACCTCTTGGCAGCACCTAGCCTTGCAGTCTCCATTTACATATATTTGTGAAACAAAATGTGTCGTTCTGAAGAACTGAGTGACTTCAAGCGTGGTACTGTGATAGGATGCCACCTTTGCAATAAGACGGCTCATGAAATTTCATCCCTGCTGGATATTCCACAGTTAACTGTAAGTGGTATTATTGGCAAATGGAAGCATTTAGGAACAACAGCAACTCAGCCATGAAGCGGAAGACAAAGTAAGGTCCATGGTGCGTAAAGGTCGCCAACCTTCTGCTGATTCCATAGTTGAAGAGTTCCAAACTTCCACTGGCATTAATGCAAGTGCAATAACTGTGCAGCAGGATCTTCATGGAATGGGCTTCCACGGTCGAGCAGTTGCATGCAAGCCTCACATCACCAAGTCCAATGCTAAGCGTCGGATGGAGTGGTATAAAGCACACCGCCAGTGGACTGTGGAGCAGTGGAAAAACGTTCTATGTAGTGATGAATCATGCTTCTCTGTTTGGCTTTCAGATGGGCGAGTCTGGGTTTGGCGGATGCTGGGAGAATGTTACCTGCCTGACTGCATTGTGCCATCTGTGAAGTTTGTTGGAGGAGGGATAATGGTGTGGGGCTCTTTTTCAGAGTTTTGGCTAGGCCTCTTACTTCCAGTGAAGGGCAATCTTAATGCTTCAGCATACCAAGCCATTTTGGACAACACTTTCGCTTCCAACTTTGTGGACACAATTTGAGGATGTGTCTTTTCTGTTCCAGCATGACTGTTCCCCAGTGCACAAAGCAAGGTCTATAAAGACATGGTTGGATGAGTTCGGTGCGGAAGAATTTGACTGGCCCATACAGACCCCTGACCTCAAGCCCATCAAACACCTTTGGGATGAACTGGAACGGAGATTGCGAGCCAGGCCTTCTTGTCCAACATCAGTGCCTGACCTCATAAATACTCCACAGAATGAATGAGCATAAATTCGCACAGAAACACTCCAAAATCCTGTGGAAATCTTTCCAAGAAGAGTAGAAACCTTTATAGCTGCAAAGGGGGACCAACTCCATATTAAAGTCTATGTATTTGAATGCAATGTCATTAAAGTCCCTGTTGGTGTAATGGTCAGGCGTCTCAATACTTTTATCCATATAGTGTATGTAGTATGTTAGAAGTGCATAATATGTGATGTTCTTCAGCATCAGCCTACTCAACCTAGGAGCTATTTGTCCAACAAATTCTCCTGATTGATAATTTATCATCCATCCATCCATTATCTATACCGCTTTATCCATCTGGGTCGTGGTGATAATTTATCATTCATATGAATATCATTGAACTCATAAGATTATGCTTACAATAAATTAACTTTAGGTGAATGATTTCCTTTCCACACCCTTTCAATACACTTGCACCGTACTGTTTGACTATAGAGTATAAAGTCATGGAGAATAATGATTATGAATTCCACTTTCTATAAAGCTGTTACGGGGATAAAACAGCAGGTTTTTGTGATGTAAAAATGAAGCCAAGATAAATCATCCGGGGATCTCCTGTGTTCAGCTCACTTCAAGTCATTCCACAGATTTTCGATAGGATAAGATCTAAATCTGGGCTCTGACTGGGCCATTCCAAAACATTCTGAAGCAAGTCTTTGCTGGCTAGGGTTTGTGCTTTGGGAAGTTATCGTGCTGGAATTTTTTCTTCAGCTTCAGCTGTTTAACAGAGGCCTGCAGGTTTTGTGCCATAATAGATTGGTATTCAGAGCTATCCATGATTCCCTCTATCTTGACTACAGTTTAAGAGCCAGCCCAATAGCGTGATGCTGCCATCACCGTGCTTCACTGTAGATATGGTCTCATCAGACCATAACACGTTTTACCAAATTGGTTGGTGTGATTTAGGCAGGCTTGGATTTTTTTTTCATGACAAAGTTTTTCCATCTAGCCAACGTGCCTCATATCTCTCATATGTGAAGAATTCAAGAGATTGTTGCCATACGCAGGGTGAAAAGTACTTGCCAGATAATCCTGCAGTTCCTTTAATGTTGCTGTAGGTCACTGATAAGATGGACATCTTGTTCTTGGTAATGTCATTGTGGTGCCCCATTTTCACTTCTTGATGTTTTTCACAGTGTTCCACAGTTCATTTAATATTTTGGAAATTCATTTGTATCCCGCTTCTGATCAATACCTTTCTATGAGAACCCTAGCTTCAGAGGTCGAAGCCTTGGTGAAAGAAAATTCTACAGAAACTGTTCTTTTTTTTTGGAGGGGGGATCAGAAACACTTCATTGATGACAGGTGTATTATAGGTAGTATTGAACATGAGCTTGAAAGTGATTGGTTCATTCTTAGTAGTCACATGCCTAGATTTTTTATATCCACGGCACGTGACAGTGTCTATTATTAAAAGTTCTACAGAAATACAATTGAATTGAATTCTTTCTACTTATTTGCCATGAAATCTATCAATATTGTCCTCACTCTTAAGAAATCGAGACTTTAGCTTGAGACAGAGATTGTGACTGGACCTAAAAAAGGAGAACCACAATTTAAATAAAGGCCATGTCCCTTCATGTAAGTGGAGCAGGAGAGAGTCTACCATGAGCGCTGTTTCATAGTCATCAGAAGCCAAGAGCAGGCTCATTTGTATAAAAGCAGAGAAGCCGGCCCAATTTCACAGCACCATAACCCCATATTCTCCATTAATGCAGGCTCATAGCATATTCTACATGTTGCGCATGCTGTTAATTTATCCCCTATCCAGCGAGTTCAGGCCTGACGGAGGAAATCAGCTTTCTCCCCCTTTCTCATAGAGGCGGAAAATTAACGGTTTAATTTCCGCTGAGCTCGTGGTAAGAAAAAACACAGCACACACGACGACTTCCAGCTACAGATTGACAGTCAGCACTTTTCAGCTACAGCATTAGCATAACTAAACACAGAGGATTCCTGCAAATATGGTGTGTGTCACTGCTAGTGGAATGGTATTATAGTACAATGATACTATAATTGTATCAGATCATGCCAAAAAAGAGCTTTGTGGGGAAATAATAAAACACTGATCATGAATTAAATGGGTTTTGCATTTTGAAGCAGATTTTTCACCACTTTTGAATTCTCTCTCTCTTTCTCTATCAAGTGCCTCAAGCACAGATTTATGTTGTGAGTATAAACACTGTTTTAAGAGTTTAGAGTGTCCTTGACTCTAAGTGCTGTGACTCACATTAATGTTCGATGCCAGCCACACACTGCTCTCTGCACAAAGCCATCTTTCTCTTTAGTTCTCATCATATGTTACTTTGTATTTGTCAGGAATATGCAACTCCAGCTTTGTGCAGGATCATTTAGCAAGGTGTATGCGGCTGTAAGTCCTCTGACAAACCACGAGTGCAGGTGGATGCTTTCATCATATTACGTTTTCATCCCAACTGTAAGCTTTAATTGCTTTGTATTGATTCACTCCTCAAGCTGTGGTTCTTTCCCTACCTGTGTTTGTTCGTTATGTTATTGAGCACACAGTATTGGCGTTTAGCAATCTGAACAGTAACAGCTGCAATGGTGCGCTAACTGCGAATGAAATTAGTGTAATGAAATTGTAAAAAAAAGAAAAACACACACACAAACAAACAAACGTGACCAATTAGGATTTAGAACTATTGACATTGGGAAGCCAAGCGTGGCACCTCAGACCGGTGCGTTACTGAATGAAGACAATCAACATTTTTCATATCATCAATACGAATTAAGATGTAATTGCTCATTTGTGGTGTTGTAATTGAAGAATTCAATGCTTTATGAGAGAAGTGTTCAAGTTAAAGCTGATTGTGTTAAAAGCAATATCTTGTACATGTGCCACAGTAGCACATATTGCTTTTTTTTATTAGGGTTACTAAAACCTCAGCTGTTTTAAAAAATGTCAGAGCCCATAAATGTAGCATTAAAATGTGATATCTCATGCACTGTAGTCTTGGTGGCTAAGGGACTGTCTGTACTCTCATCATGTACAGACAGTTGGTTTACAAATGTGAGATTCAAATATTTATGCATTGCAATATAGTACAAAGTTAATGATGCTAGCATAGAGTTACATGTCAGCTTTGTTTATTTCAGCCTCCAGCTAAAATTGTTAATTACCTACCCTTGAAAAATAATAAATAAATTATAAACACTTCAAATTTGACATGTTTTCACTGGAAAGATTCATAGTGTGCCTATATTAAGTCTAAGCACATGCTTTTTATTGGGAACTTTTAAGTGCCTATGCACTTAGCGCCGAAGCACTACTGTCAGACGACGGACGCAAATGCAGGTTTGGCTTTTTTTTTTTTTTTTTTTTTTTTTTTTTTTTTTTTTGTTTTTAAACACAGCAAACAGTTACAAATCATAAAGCCGGCTCATGAATCAGGTACAGGCATAAGGTCAGGTGATTAGCAAACAGAACAAAAATCCAAAAACATGACAACGAGGCAAGATCAAAACCAGAATATCGTGATAAGAATGCTTGATAAGTAAGGTATATGAACACACTGAGCAGTTCTTCACAAAGAGTCATTAGCCAGGTTTCCATTAACTAGCTTAATGTGCAATTTGAAATTTGCGCACTAAAATCGTTTAATGGAAACGCATGTTTTGAAGCCTCTCAAATATCACAAAAATGTTTTCATGTTCACATCGGGTGTTTTTTCAGACGATCAGATAAAGCAATATTTCCCCGAACTTGTGGAAATGGAAACACATTTTTCACATTTAAGTCACATGACATGAGGAGCAAATGGAAACGCTATGTTTCTGAAAAAAGTGTGGACTTCAGGAGCTATGATGAGAGGAGAAAATCCAGCTTTAATCACACAACATCACCTAGTGGAAACACAAACCATTCATTATTGTGTTTTGACTACATTTTCTTAAATATCCCTTCTTTCTCACGCAAGAAATAGCAGTGGGTCCCGGGCTAATGTGAGAGACCGTGTTTATATGGTGTGTGTGGATGATTGGGAACAGGTGTGCATGGTTAGAACTCAGGTGAGTGTGAACATGCCATGTCAGCAGACAGCAGTGTATTCTGGGATGTGGACTTTGTGTGGATTCTGGCACTCCTGTAACAATTACAAAGTAATCAATCATTTCTCTTCTCAGTTGTGCTGGCTTTACTTGTTTTCAGTGTTGTTTTTAAAGTTCTATAAAATTTCAAAATAATTTATAAAGTGACAGTTAAGGGCTTTCTAATTATAATATCTGTAAAATCATTATTTTTTTCTTGCTGTTTATTTGCTGTTTAATTACTCCAATTCACAGAATCACAAATAAAAACTTCATTAAAATATAAGCTACTGATCCCTGAAATTTTCATTACAGTAATTTTTTGCCTCAATTGTCACTTTTCCACATTGAATACCATATATGGCATTCTTGCTGCCAGTCGCCTGGCCATATATATATATTTTTTTCGCATTTCTACTGATTTTAATTTCCAAGGCATTATCTATGCCCTAAAATATTTTTTTTCATTTCTAATGCACAACCTCAACTGCTCAGTTGTACCCTGTCTCACTTGTATGCAAGTTGCTATGGATGAAAGGATCAGCTAAAGGAAGGATTTATAAAATGAACAAATGACATGTGGGGTTCTGTGTTGGGTCCTCTGGGTTCTCCAGTTTTCATGCTCCTCCCAAAAAACCCCACAAATCCCGATAGGTGGCCTGGCGACTCTAAGTTACGCCTGTGTGTGAATGTGGATGTGTGTGTGCATAATGCCTTGCGATGGATTGTCATCCCAACAGCGTTTCTGGGATAGGCTCCGGATTCATCAGGATAAAGAGCTTACTGAAGATGAATGCATGTACAAATGCTTCTACTCTGTGTGCGTATAGCAATAATGAAATTTGATAAGCCTTATAATAAGACAGATTACTACAGCACTGTGTACAACATTCAACACAATTTTAATCTACATGAAACATTTTTTAAAACATGACAACCTGTGAACTCATATAGCATGATGTTAATTCTCCGTGCGTTCACACCCGATTTAATTTGTCGACTGATAATCATTCTTTTATGAACTTTGCCAGGTGAGTTGAATGCAGGGAAACCAAAAATGTTTCAATTCCAGAACTGTCTCCTAATTACAGATTTTAACAAGGCAGCTTTGATGAAAGCAGAAATGTCAAAAATACTTATAAAGTTGAAATGGCTGTGAGATGGAGCTTCCTCATTAATATTTCTGCATGTACCAAGCCAGTAAAAATTGCCCAGATTAAACCCATGCAATAATCAGAGCACTTGCGTACATCCAGGATGTGTTTTCTGGCAAGAGATCCAGACTGAAAATCAACAATACTACTCTTAAATTTCTGTTAAAATGCAGTAAAGCCAGTTCTTTCTCCGTTTAATACTTTGTTAGACTCGGAGATGAATGCTTTTGGTGCCTCATGAATTTATGAATTAGCAGCATTCTGGCTGTCTAATGGAGTTAATAATTAACCACATCAGATGAACTCAATTAGCCACATATCACAAATCATTCTGCCCGGTTAAGCAATATCACATGAGCAAGACTTTGGTTATACTAAATATCAGCATGTGACTTGGCTGCAGGTGATCACAGCCTTGACACTATTCAGTTTAACTGCATAATTGTGAGTAGGATATTGCTTTTCTACAGTTCTATGAACAAGAAATTAATATTGACTGACATTTCGGACACAGTTTGGCCAAATGTTTATATCCGCTACCGGAAATAGCTCCTGAAAAAGCAACACTCACTTTATAACATGTCGGCTAGCTGGCTATCTCACGTTAAATTGTTTATTCTGGTGAAATTAGCTTCCATGCTTCCATTTCATTTTCAACAGGCAAGCTTTCCTATTTTAAGTCATAATTTATATTCCTGAAAAGTATGTATGTTTGGCCATGTTTGCTGATGATGTCACTAATTGTACTGTAGTAATAGTATCGAAGTAGGAAGTGGAATCTTACACGGCAGACAAAGACAAATGAGTGATACAAACAGTAGGCAGGTTTCCGTTAACCTGCTTAATGTGCAATTTGAAATGGTGAACTAAAATCAAGTAAGTGAAACACAACTCTAAAATATTGCGAAAAGGTTTATACACATGAATGAGGTGGTTTCAACAAAGCAATATTTCTCAAAATTGATATGAAAACACATTTTTTCGCATTTAACTCACGACATGACATGAAGAGCAAATGAAAATGATAAAAAGAGTACTTTATAAGAGATATCACAAGTGGAGAAACTATCGCTAGAGAAGAAAACCTGGCTTTAATCATATAGCATCACTTGGTAGAAACACAGACCATTAGCAACTGTGTTTTGTCTATTTTTTTACTTTTTCTTTTCTATTTTGCATAAAACTGTAATGGCTAACCCGGCTAGTGAAACAACCAATCCAAGCACGGTTATATTAAATATCAGCCCTCTCATGTTATCAGCCCAGTTAGTAGTGGACCGAAACTAACTGTTGTGTAATCTGTAATAAATTGGTCAGTTTGCCTGTCACAGTCTCACTCAGCAACATGATAAAATTTCAAACAATCTAACTCAAATGAGATTTTATAGTTTTGCTGGATTCATGAAGAACCCATTGTGCGTTCTTTATTCCAGTCATGAGAGCAACCTTAAACACTTCTAAACATTACCAGTGTATAGCATTTCAATACAATAGCATTTTTTACTACCTGTAAAACAATCCTTGGTAATATATAAGTATATCCTGTCTGAATTGACATGTTGATAACACTTCCATTATATCCTGTGAATATAATTCTGAAGAATTACATTTAGGCAACATTTCAAAAGGACTTGGAAGGAAGGGGAGGTTTATGTAGGCTATGTTATTAAATTCCTAGCACAAACTTGCCATAAAACCATTACAAAGCTCTGACACTGGAGACTCCTTCCAGACGCTTCACAGTACCAATGATTGTTGCTCATTTTCTTTGTTAAATAATAACCTGTTTTAATTGGGTAATAATTTGATTAGTCGGCTTGTGTTTTAACGTAAAAATGGGAGAACATTAGAATCCTTGCATTCATATAAGTCTTTGATTTACGATCAAGCGCTGACAATAAAGGTCAAAGCAGATGGTTTTTATTTATATGAAGTTTGCATAGAACACACAAATCTTTGCAGCTTTCTGTGTGATTTATACACAGATTCCTTATCCTGTCCAAATCGATTATACTTTAGTGTTAGACTAAGTAATAAAAGTCCTAAATGACTATTTTCTCTTTACAAACTTCAAGAGGGAGAATAAGGAATATTGGATTACTATCATCATATGTAAATATTTAAAGATTGCTAGCAAATGTGTTCCTGACCTGTTAATTTTATTTCATTTGTTTATAATAAGCCAACCATAATGGTTTTATTTGACTATGACTAGGTATGACTTCGGTACGACTTATGCTCATTCGCTCTGTCTTTTTCCATGAATTTTTTAAATATTGCAAATGCACAATGCGACGTAATGTTGCAATATCAACTCCACATTTCCTGCAGCTCAAATCCGACCCCAAAAAAGGGTGAAATATCCTGCACCTTGTCAGCATTTTTTAAAATATTAATCTCTTTTAGTTAACAGGTAGTTTTTCGATGAGTCAAATTTTATACATCTTGGTAAGCAGCAGTGAAATTGCTCATGTTTCCTGTTGCCATCTTGCTCAAAATGATAAATAGCATGTTTTGCCATTAACTGGCTAGCTCCAGGACTCTAAAGGACCACGTTAACCTAAATGGCTAGCTCTAGGGCACAGAGCTAGCTTTAAAAAATGGAAGCCAATGCCCTAAAGCATGTAAACCTGAGAATATTTTTTTCTTCAGCCAAGCATACACACACACACACACACACACACAGAAATCACTAGGTGTCTACTTTTTTATTTGCTTATAATCTCTCCCTTGCAAAGATCAGCATCATTTCAAAAGCAGCTCCATTACCAAACCATCCCTTGAACAAAACCTTTTTGGTGTGCTTATTGTACTGCTGAAAAATGACAACACAAGTCTTAGTTTCCTCTAAGATATGCTCAGATATAAAGCAGGGTATTTTTTGCTCATTTTCTCTGAGCATGCTAGTACATTTTATTTATTTTGCTCTCTTTAATTACACTTTCATCTACTGCAGGTGATGTCCATAAACAGAGCCAATTTGGATTATTATCTAAAACGAAGCAAAGGTTAATTAAACGTTTCATCTCAAAGTCACCCACAAAGACACTCATGTTACCCCAAATTACACAGGATTCAATAAATTATAATACACCGTGATGTCCAATACATATGTGCAGAGGTTAGATTATGATATTTCTTTTAAAAATAGGTAAAAAAAAAAAAAAAAAACTATCGATTCAGTGAGCAGAATGAAATTTTCTTTTTATATTAAAAAGCATCGCTGCTTTTCCATTCTTTGAGTGAGTGATGTGGTTTGTTTCACGCTGAAACTAAAGACACTAGGCTTAATTGGCAGATGCTCTTAGATCACATGTTAGATTTCCTTGCGTCAGTTGCACCATTTTGAAGAAAATTAAGACAGTATGGAAATAATATGTGAATATAAAAAAATATACCATACATTATGTACATTTTTTAGTAGACATCATTTTTATTGTTATATTAAAAGACATTTTGTCCTTGTTTTTTTTCTTAATTTCAGAGGCAATTTTGAAACAAAAGTAATTGGATTGTGTTTGCATTATCGGCTGCTTAACATTCTTTATAAGTCCTCTGAATAATAAAATCTTCCTAATATGCATATACAGAGCCATTTTAATAGGGGAAGTGTGTATGCATACAGGCCCAGTGTAATTGTAATCGTGTTGACGTTGGCTGGATTTGTGTGTGTGTGTGTGTGTGTGTGTGTGTGTGTGTGTGTGTGTGTGTGTGTGTGTGTGTGTGTGTGTGTGT
>JAQQZR010000012.1:22205150-22234159 GCA_030068235.1 Notoglanidium macrostoma | reverse complement strand
GTGTGTGTGTGTGTGTGTGTGTGTGTGTGTGTGTGTGTGTGTGTGTGTGTGTGTGTGTGTGTGTGTGTGTGCGCCTGCCATCTCGGATCAACTAGGATATTATAATTGTAATGCTGCAGATATGATATTTACAGTAACATTAACTGTATGTGGAAGCATATGGACCTTTTGCACACTTGTTTTTATGAAGGCAGATGTATAAATAGCAGCTTCAAAATTACTGTCAGTTCGAAAACAATGGCGTCATATACAACTCAATGCATGTATAAACCACGCATTTACTTTGCCACCGACATGCTTGTGAGAAAGGATTGACTTTTTTTTTGCACTATTTGCACATTTTCTAATAAGCATATCGCGGGGCCACATTTCCTGATTGTCGCTAACTCTAGCTAGCTTGTTTATTGGTGCCGTGTTCATTAGCAACTGCAGCAGGTGATCCGTTTAAATAAACTAGTTAGCTAGCCAAGTGTGAAGTACCTAGCTAGTTATTTAATGCTTATGTACTGGAATAGGTGGTTCGTATTCACTGCCACTTAAGCACTTCAGTTCATGCTGTCATTGTGAAATAGGTTTGTAGACCAAATTTTGGCTTTCCTTTGTCTTCTATGTGCATGTTTGTCTATTTGTCTGTCCAAGCACATTAGCAATGAAAAAAGTTTTTGAGAGGCAGAACATGTTTTGTCCTGCTCATATGAAAGGGTTTTCTTTATTTTATGTTATTTTGTACTATTTCAGAATAAGTCTAACCCAAGGGCCAGCCATTTCATAAGTTTAATGCAATCTTGTAATAGGAATTGCTAGATAAATCTGACTTTATTCAAGGTATTTGGAATTAATTCAGACACGGACATTCTTCCCTACTTACATTTGTCTTAGAAACAAATCTCAATCATTTATTAAAACATTTTAAGCCAATAAAAACATATATATTTAATTTATTGTTTCCAAACTTTTGACTAGTAGTATAGAACCTCAATTTCTTATATGGCCACTTGGCCTGAGGTTGGCACACAAACACACATCTGCTTTCCATTATCTGCAGTGTGAGAATGAAGCCATGAAAAGCCCTGTTGTCATGTTTCACTGTAATAAGGGTCTGTAGTGTACCTTTGATCCACTCGCTCCTTCAATTCTGCCTTTCATCTCGTTCGGTCCTGTCCTTCCAAAACATTTTAGAACATCTTAGTCACTGTTACAGTTATCATACTGACAATTTTATCAATGCAGTTGGGCTTTCTACTCAAATATGCTTCTTCTTTGCTGTAGAAGATGTAAGATGTGTAAGATGTAATGTGTGATTAATTTTGCACTTTTGCACATTTTTGCGGAAACAAAACCCCATCTTTTGCCATCTATATTTTGATGAATAAGCCTTTACACTTTCTATAAAATCAACATTCCATGTGGCATATCAAATTACTGTTTTTCTTTAGACTGTACAATGCAAAGCTATGTCTCTTTTATACATTATTCTGACTTCAAGCTTCTTTTCTGTGTGTAAGTTCATTGTTTGAAATCAAATTCACTTGTTTTTCTGTCAGATTAAAACCATGTGTTTTTTGTTTTTAATGGGGTGGCCTTTCCTGAGTGCCCTTCTGAGGAAGTACCTGACATGCAGTTTGACATACTCTAAAGGGGAACATGTGAGAGCCTTTCAATAAATAAAAGTCAGTCAGAAAATATGGTCTGAGAAATCAATAAGTGCATTAAAGTCCTAGTGCAACAGTGGGTCAAAAAAATGTGAAAAGCAAGTGCTATCCCCAACACTTAAAGGCATGATGGCACTATCATAATTAAATCTACTGTTAGTCATTATAGCTTGTTTAATATTTAGCATGACGACGGTACTGTATGTTCATGTCCCTTACTAGATTATGGAATGTGAGTGCAAGTGTGTGTGTGTGACGTGCACAATCGGTTACATCTAATATGATCAGGGTTTAGCAGCAACATATATTTCAGTTATTCACAAAAATTCTGTCTTCCGTCTTTGAGTAACCAACAATTAAAAAACGATATAAAATATACGACAGATATAAGTTATTGTTCCATTGATTTGCTCTTCTTTCTAGAAGTCGTGGCACAGCATGGTCACTGCTCCACTTAGCGCCATGTTATTATTGTCTAGTGGTTAAAAATGGGAACTGCATCTACTCCAAATAGAGACCCATTGGGGACATCCCTACTTAACGAGATCATTAAGTCGGCGGATCGAGATCATTAAGTCATTGCCACAACTTAGTAAAGTGAATGAACGAGAAAATGAATTATTATGCTGAGATCATAGTGTTGCGCCCCCCAGCTGGTGTGTGTCTTTGAGGGGTTTGAGAGAAAAGTTTGCATGCACAATTTTTTAATAACTACTGAACATAACATTGTTTTCCTTAAGTCGAATATTTGCTTTTCCACAATAAAGATCATCTATTTAATATTGTACATAATAGAACTGAAATGTTGATTGTTTTGTATATTATACTTAATTAAACATTAAATTGATTGTTGTAATTGAACAAACCTACGAACCACAGACACTCTTCTAGGACAAAATGTGTTACCTTCAGTAATTAATAATAAATTGTCAATGTAATGTAAGCTTTTCTAGTCTCTGAATCTTATCAAAAATACAAGCACTGGCTCATTTCCTGTATTCATGTAGTTGTTTACTTAAAAGCCCTTATATACACCCACCCGACCTAGGGGGCACAACGCAGTGATCACGGATTATTAATATGTGCCCACGCTTACATTTCTCCTTCCCTTCCTTTACTAAGTCATGGCCATGAATTAATTTTCTTGTTCCTTTGTGATAATAAGTAGCACCACGACTTAATTATCCTGTTTCCATGACTTAATGATCACATTTCCACACATTACTTAGACATGGCTACGCATTAAGATCTCATTTCAACATGTTAGCAAGTCATGGTCATGCATTTATTTATTTTTAATGTAGGTATGTTACAAATGTGGCTCTGTAATATGTAACATGGGCTACTGGGCTAGTTTCAGTTCTACTGTGTTGTTTTGGAGCCGTTATTGTAGTTGAAATTTGGTAAACAATTGTATGTCTAAAACCAGTCTATGCTGCTAGATGGAAAACATTACCTTTGTCTGTACCTCTTCTGGTTGAAGCTTCTGACTCACATACCCTAAAGGTTCCCCAAAGCAGTTTTTGCCCAAGACTCAATGTTCAGTGTTTTTCAGTTTGGAAAATTCTCCAAGAGCTCTTGATGTGTTCAAATGTACACATAATATGTCTAACTAATGTAAACCTTCACTGATAGAAAAGGTTCAAATCATATTATTGGCATGGATTGCTGCAATTTCATACACGGATTATGCTATCAAGTTTAAATGGCTTAATTATTTCAGTTGTACACATATTTAACTAATAATACGTGAATTTCCCCTCATCTTCTATTAAGGGAATTGGACCGTAATAAGCCTACTAAAAGATTTAGAAGCAACATATATTTAGAGATCGGAATGATTTTCTTGAAAGCTGACATATAAGTTGATGAAACCTTTGTACTCTGACCCTAGCTTCCTAACAAGATAAAGAGAAAAAATATGAAAAAAACAGACCAAAGTCTCTACTACAGAAATGTTTGAGTTTGTTGCAGGTTGTGTTTGGTGCTCTTGAAATGTTTTTTTTTTGTTTGTTTGTTTGAGATATCTATTTCTTGGCATTAGCAATATGACCTGAACAGTAAGACTTGAGATCATTGACATTACTGGTGTCAGGACCTGCTCCGCATGGCACATGAACTCGGCCGCTCGCGTAGTGCTTTTGATCTCTCCACAATGCGCGTACTTCCGCATTGTGGCTCGAGCGACGGAGGACTACAGCCCCCACATACACACACGCCCTGCCTGATCACGTGACCCGGAGACAATCAGTCACGTTTAAAAGGACTCTCAGTTGCTCTTCGAATTTGCGAAGCATTGACGTGCCTTAGTGTTGTCTGCCGAGCGTAATTACCCATGTTTTGATTATCCTTGTTTGACTCTGTTTTGTGTATTTTGACTTCTCTTTTGGATTATCCTTCGGACTCTGTTTGCTGATCGCTCGACCCCTGCTTGAATTTGGATCACTCTTTAAGCCTGCCGTATATGTACCTCTGACAGTTGTGTTTAAATAAACACATTACTGCTCTTACCTCCGTGTCCCG
The DNA here is from genome assembly GCA_030068235.1 of Notoglanidium macrostoma. Lineage (NCBI taxonomy): Eukaryota > Metazoa > Chordata > Actinopteri > Siluriformes > Auchenoglanididae > Notoglanidium > Notoglanidium macrostoma. The sequence goes on along the minus strand of JAQQZR010000012.1, from coordinate 22,229,984 downwards.
GTCCTGCACCTGTGTCTAACCATGCAGCAGCAACAGCCTGTTAACAAGAACACCTCTACACCAGCTCATTTACGCAGTTATCCAATCAGCCAATCACGTGGCAGCAGCACAATGCAAAAAATCATGCAGATACAGGTTAATGTTCACATCATACATCAGAATTGGAAAAAGTCTGATCTTTGTGGCTTTGTTCCTGGCGTGGTTGTTGGTGCCAGATGGGCTGGTTTGGTTTGGTTGGTTTGGTTTCTATAACTGCTGATCTCCTGGGAATTTCACACACAACATTCTCTAGAGTTTACAAAGAATGGCACAAAAATAAAGAACATCCTGTGTGCAGAGGATCTGCAGGCTGAAACACCTTCTTGATGAGAGCTCAGAGGAGAATGACCAGTCTGGTCTGAGCTGATAGGAAGTCTGTAATAACTTTAATAGTCACTCTTTACAACCGTGGTACACAGAAAAGCATCTCAGAATGCACAGCACATCAAACCTTGCGGTGGATGGGCTACAACAGCAGAAGACCACACATTATGGGCACAGATACTGAACAGACTGGACAGATGAAGACGGAAGATGAAAAGGTGATTTTTTTTTCTTCTAATCTTCAACTGTCCAGTTTGGGTGAGTCTGTGCCCATGAGAGCCTCAGATTCCTGGTCTTGGGTGACAGTAGTGGAACCTGATGTGGCCTTCTGCTATTGTAGCCCATTCACTTCAAGATTCGATGTTTTGTGCAAGCTGAAATGCTTCTCTGCTCACCACAGTTGAGTCTTAATTGCAACATTCTAAATAAACTCTAGAGACAGTTGTGTTTATAAAATCGCAGGAGATCAGCAGTTATAGAAGTATTCAAACCAACCCATCAGGCACTAACAACCATGCCACAGTCAAAACCACTGAGTTCACATTTTTTTCCTCATTCTAATGGATAATGTGAACATTAACTTAATCTCTTGACCTGTATCTGCATGATTTTATGCATTACACTGCTGTCATACGTATGGTTGATTAGGTAATCCCATGAATGAGTAGGTGTACAAGTGTTCCTAATAAAGGTGATTGTATATATGAAGGGGAATTTTATATAGGTTATATAAAATATACGTATGAATGATATATAGTGTATATAAAGTATATGTAAAAAGGTTATAAATTTATGAAGTATACTGCATGTGTGAAGGTTAGATTAGATTATATAAAGTATATGTGTGGAGGGTTTTATAGGTTATATAGAGTAGCATATGCATAAAGGTTATAGAAAGTATACATATGAAGATTATACAGTATGAGTTATACAGACTGTATATAGACTGTATGTAGATTTTGTGATAGATGTAGCAGTCCCAGCAGACAATAACATCAGGAAATAGTACCAAGGCCTGAAGGAACAACTGGAACAGATGTGGAAGATGAAGTCCAAAGTGGTCCCAGTGGTAAAAGGAGCATTAGGGTCTATGACTCCCAAACCTTGGAGAGTACAACAACTGAGGTCTCTGTCCAGAAATGTGCAGTTATATTAACAGCTAAGATATTGTGCAGAACCCTCAAACTCCCCGGCCTCTGGAAGAGGACCTGAGGTTGGCACGCACACGTGTACACACACGCACACGCACGCACACACCCACACAAACTCAGCATGGTAATTAGTGTGCCAGGTTTCACAGCCCCAGCCCTCTGTGGGCGCCAAGCCTCATAGGAACTGATCCATAGACAATTTCCTCTGGACAATCACTGGACAATTTCCTATGCAGTAAGTAGGTGGAGCCAGCGGTGGGCCACCCAGAGCAGTTCATCAACCGGGGCCCGGGGTTCACAGCCATGCTGATAGGTCCACCAATGGAAAGCCAGGATTCCCTCCTTTACCTTGACGTAGTCTGAGGTCTTGTTGGTAGGCAATTCATAGTGGGCTAACTGAGCCTCGCCAGTGAGGAGGGCAGACACCAGCTGGGCTCAACTCTCCCTTATGGCTGTCCTCTCAAAGGTGCTGAGATAAACCTTGACATTGTCATTGGTGGCCATCTTGGCTAACAGTCTCTGGGCCACTTGGGTAGAGACAAAGTATGCAACAGCCACGGCAACAACATTCTGCAAAGCCAATAGCTCTTGTGCCATGGCCCAGAGGTTTTGGATGATCTCCTGGTTCACCCGATCTTGCTCTAAGCTGGCCTCAGGTGTCTCACCACCAGGTCAATAGTAAGGGTCAGGGAGATTGGGTCATTTCTCTCCCACCTGTGAGATAAAGCAGTGGAAGACAACACAGACTCTAAACACAGAAATACACAAAAAATCTTCTTAATTATAAGGAGAAGAAAAGGGAGGTGGAGAAATAACTCAACAGAACTAATCCAGTTATGCACACTGAGGTTCCCTCAGTACTGCTCAAAGAAAAGCAAAGAACTGGGCTTGAAAGAAATCAAGCAATCCTTCTCTTACAACCAAAAAAAAAAACCACGCATAACCAAGTTATCTTGCTCGCTGCAAACACAAAACTCAAGACTAAAGTACAAAGCCCTTACTTTACTCTGATGGCAAGCTCTCTCTCCACTTTATTGGCCACCGGCTTCTCCTGGAGGGTAAACAATCCACCTGCCGTACCAGGTTTCACAGCTCCACCCCACAGTGGACGTCCTCTGGAGCTTATTCCAGGCAACTGCGCTAGGTTGGAGTTAGATTTCCTTAGACTTGACTCTACCCCCCTGGAAGATCGTATGGCGGGAGCATGGCAAGACTCTACTTTGGAATGGTTGTATGGTGTGGCTTTTATTTGGTGTTGAGGAGAGCTTACTCTTGTATTTTATATATATATATATATATCATTTCCAGTACAGTAGCTGAGTGCAAGATGCAAGCTGGGACAGCATATACTGAAAGGCATAACCAAGTGATATTGTACAGAAACTTCTGCACCATTTATGGGATAGAAGTTCTCAAGTGATGATGGGAGACACCACTGAAAGTGGTTGAGAACAACAGAGCTAAGATCCTGTCGGACTTCAAGTTCCAGACAGATAAGCAGCTGCTGGCCAACCAACCAAACATAGTGCTGGTTGATAAGGAGCAGAAAACAGTAGTAGTAATAGTTGTGGCAATCCCTGCTAACATCAGGATGAAGGAGCATGAGAAGATTGAGAAGTACCAAGTTCTGAAGGAACAACTGGAACAGATGTGGAAGATGAAGTCCAAAGTGGTTCCAGTGGTAATAGGAGCATTAGGGGCTGTGACTCCCAAACTTGCAAAGTGGCTCCAACAGATTCCAGGTACAACAACTGAGGTCTCTGTCCAGAAATGTGCAGTTCTAGGAACAGCTAAGATACTGCACAGAATCCCTCAAACTCCCAGGCCTCTGTTAGTGGACCCGAGGTTAAGGAAGACACATACCACCCCGCCCAAGTAGAGGAGGTGAGAGGAGGATTTATATATGTAATATATATAAAGATTATATATGTTAGATTATATAGGTTATATAGAGTATTTTAATAATCCTAGGTTATGTATGTATGAACTCATTTACATTTTCTAAATGCTTCCTAATACCTGTTTTATTCTTTAGTGAACTGGAACTGAGTGTACTAATATTAAAGACTATGTTCACACCGCAAGTCTCATTGCTCAATTCCAATTTGTTGCTCGGATCGGATTTGCCTATCGTGACGGTTCACATTCATAATTACAAGTGACCTGTATCTAACTTCAATGAGAATGCGCCTGTCCTCTGAAACGGTACGCATGTGCAGAGTGATACGAGTCCTGGGTCACCAACAACAAAAACATATTTGTGAAATGACTCATGGTATTAAAACCAACAAAAAGAATGTGCTAGTAACTGATGTATGCCAGTGGTCTGACTATTTGTGCTTGTTTGGCAAAAATGCTACTATAGCATGAATAAAGGCTTCCGATAGCATAGAATAAATTCAACCCCCAGCCCTTAACCAAACCCTAACATCAACCCTAACAGTTAAAGCTTAAAATTGACCTTAAAACCATAACTTTAAACCTAACATGCCACTGATAAGGAGCACATCTCCATAGGTAGCACAAATCTCCGGAACATTATGCTGGCTGGTGAGGACACTATCAGCGCTCATTGCATGCGTATAGGCAAAAAGTCGCATAAATTCCAATCTGAGCATTCCTATTAGGTCACATGGCTGCAAATCGGATACGTATCGGATTTAGGACCACATATGAAAAGATCAGATTTGCGTGTCGACACAGCACTGAAAAAATCAGATCTGTGTCACATTAAGGCAAAAAAATCAGATTTGAGTCACTTCAGCATGGCAGTAATAAGAATTGTTTAGAGAATCAGACAAAGCTGTATGTAATCAACACCCTTTCAGTGAGGTTTTCATATTCATTAGGCTTAGCTATGCACACGACAGTACTTAGACCCAGCAAAATGTTTTAGTGTTGAAGTGGCATTGTATAAAAGCCTGAGTGAAGTGTTCACTCTTCACATCTGTGTCTGTGTATTTCTGCTTAAAATGTTAATTCTTATTTAAGTGCCAGGTTATGCAAGTTTTTGTTTATGTTGCATGAATTTCCACTGACTGCATGAACCGTACGTATTTTATTTCAAACACCAAAGAAATTGTTTTCTTTTGTTCGATATGATGTTACAAGTGCTACTGTAAAGTATGAGGAATGGTAAGATGAGCTTTATTCAAAAGCAGAATTGAATTGAAAAATCACAGCAAATATAATTTCCCAGTCGTATTCAGGCTCCCTAGACTGCCTTTGAAGCTCCACATTGAGTAGAAAGTCCTGATCATGAATGGTTTAGCTTCTCTTGAAAATCTTGCTGAACTCCTTAGACAGTATAGCCCATCCCTGAGCATTTTACTCAACTGAGGGAGGCTGATTGTTAGTCCTAAGAATCAGTTGCAGCTCAGATGATGTATGATGTTTTTTTTTTTACCTTTTTTTCTCTGCTAGAATGTGTTCCAAAGAATCTCAGAAATGCCAGATCAATAGGTATTTTAGGTGTTAATCCAGAAAAAAAATATTCTATTCTTTTCTTAGAGATTCATTTTGTTAAATATAGCTTTCATGATTAATTTTCCTTGTTAATGTAACACTCTAAAATAGTGATAGTGAGCTCAAAACAAAAAGTCCTATATAAATTGGATTATTATTTGAAATCCTTCTTCCTCTTTAACACACACACACACACACACACACACACACACACACACACATACACACAAATTACAATCAGAAGTCATTATCCTAATTATCATGACAATGAATCAAACAGAAGCATAGCCAGTTTCTTATTTTCTGTTAAAATACTGCAAATCCCCATCCACTTTATTCACTTTAGATAAAATTTATTTGCTGTCACTATTATTGATTTCATTTAGCACATACCCTCCATTTATTTTGAGTGATAAATGTGCTTTTCCTTGTGTTATTAGTATCATTAAGCAGAGCTTCCTGGCTGTTTGTCATAGTTTGTCATATAAGATTTACAGAGAGTATATTGTTTATCAGGTACAACTTTGTAGCACTTAAGACTGTAAACTCAGTATATATCATTATTTTAAATATACAATACTGTGTTTATTTTGTTCATATACAGTGGTGCTTGAAAGTTTGTGAACTCTTTAGAATTTTCTATATTTATGAATAAATATGACCTAAAACATCAGCTTGTCTGATCAGCACCATCACTCCTAAAAGTAGAAAAAAGGAACCCGATTAACCTGCAAAAAATACACTGCCTGTCCAAAAAATAAAGTCACACACTCTAATATTTCGTTGGACCACCTTTAGCTTTGATTACGGCACGCATTCACTGTGGCATCGTTTCGATGAGCTTCTGCAATGTCACAACATTTATTTCCATCCAGGGTTGCATTAATTTTTCACCAAGATCTTATAGAGGTGGTGGGACAGTCGGACCGCTGTGCAAATTCTTCTCCAGCACATCCCAAAGATTCTCAATGGGGTTAAGGTCTGGACCCTGTGGTGGCCAGTCCATGTGTGAAAATGTCGTCTCATGCTCCCTGAACCACTCTTTCACAATTTGAGCACGATGAATCCTAGCATTGTCATCTTGGAATATGCCCGTGCCATCAGGGAAGAGGAAATTCACTGACGGAATAACCTGGTCATTCAGTATATTCAGGTAGTCAGCTGACCTCATGCTCTGGGCACATAACGTTGCTGAACCTCGACCTGACCAACTGCAGCGCGCCATGAAGTGCGCCTCTCTTCTTACCCTGATGTGCCCACCACTCTGGAACAGGGTAAATCTGGATTCATCAGACCACATGACCTTCTTCCATTGCTCCAGAGTCCAATCTTTATGCTCCCTAGCAAATTGAATCCTTTTTTTCGATTTGATTTCACCAAACGTTTCAGTGATCGCCGATCACGATCAATCAAGATTTTTTCATACATTCAAGATGTGTTGGACAGTTCTTAACTCAATTTTAGTAGTTTCTGCAATCTCCTTAGATGTTTTCTTTGATTGATGCATGCCAATAATTTGACACTTCTGAAACAGATTAACATCTTTTCCACGACCACAGGATGTGTCTTCCGACATGGTTGTTTAAGAAATGAGAAGCGACTCACTGCATCAGTCAGGGTTAAATAACTTGTTGCCAGTTGAAACATAATCATACATGCAGTGATTATCCAATGGGAGGCTCTTACCTATTTGCTTTGTTAAATCCATGTGGTGACCTTTTTTTTGGAAAGGCAGTGTATTATAATTGGTCATTTATTTATTGAGGAATCTACATTTTTACATATCTGTGAGTGAAAAAATATATGAACCTTTACTTTGACCCCTTGTGTAGCAATTGTCATGTTAGCTCCTCCGCCATATATAAGAATAGTTAAAAATTTATCCATATCCAATATCAAATTTAATTAAAAAACATATATAAATTTGAGCTTACCAAACATTACAGTTCAATGTACATAGTACTGTTTGACTGTAACCTTTATTGTCATTGTACCGGAACAGTGAGATGTCATTTGGAGCGAGATCACAGAAGCCAAGTAAACAGTGAAATGGGAAGTAAACAATACAATATAATAAATGACAATAAGTAAATAAACTATGTACAAGACTATGCAGAAATACTAATCTCTAAGTAGTTATTGTTTATTTATTTATATTATTAGATCATATTATACCTGTATATTGTAATGATTTATAATCCCACTATCCAGTGTCACTTAGAAGAGGATTGTTTTAAGTTTGGTTCCTTTGAAGGTTTCTTTGACGTCTTTTGACGTCGTCTTTTACTTGCCACTGTCTTTCGCTGATTATGACTCTAAATTTATATCTGAATTTCTGTAAATCTGCTAAAAGTGTGTAACAAATAGAGTCAATTTATATTTATTATTATTAAGAACATTAGCTGAGAACTGAGGTCGAGCTAAAGAGATGTTAACTCAGCAATAAAAAGAATTAAACAGTGATAAACATTGAACTCATTTAGCCAGCAACTATAACACTGTTTTAACTTTTTTTTTTAAGTGCCTCATAAAATGTCTCGCGGCTCTCTCCTCTGAAAAGCGAATCCTTGTTGAGTGACTCCTACATCCGAATGCTACACAGTATTGTGGCCTTTTGTAAAAATCTTTGTCTATGCATTAAATTCAAGTCAGCTTGTTTTAGCAATCAGAGAACATATACTACATAAGCTTAATTTTGCATTTATTCTTTATGACATATGCTTCACATGTCCACCTTTATGGCCTGCACATTTTCTCAGCCACTTGTGCAACATATTCAGATCGGATCATTTTCCAAGTCTTCCTTTAAGTTTATCTGTGACTATACACATTAAGCACAATGTTTTGGTCTGAGGTTCATAAATTGCATCTCTGCTCTGTACAGAAGATCTCATTAACAGAGCAAGAGCTTCCTAGCCAATCAGTAGAATAAAGCTAATTATTTGGATGGGCTGACATGAAGACAGTGAGAAACGGTTAGTCCGCATGTCTTACAACATTCAACACTTTTCTCTCCTATGATGTTTTCTTTGGACAACTATTTGAACTATATCAACTTCTTTCAGCTCTGTTTCCTCCATCTGGATATCAGTTTGAACATTTATTTCTGAAGCTGCTATTTATGCAAGCTGTATCATTAAGAATAAACAGACTGTTTTGCAGATCAATGGGAATTATGTATTAGATTTAATTGGTTATTATGACTTTCAGTGCCACTTCACATACAGCGTACCCATAGATTTGTGCATCAGGCTCTTTTTTATTTGCATAAGAATCATTCGACATGAAGGATTGATAGCTCACAGCATTGTGTGTTTATAGATGTTGCACAATCTCTGTATTCTTTCAGGTTGCTCTCTGCTCTGAAATGTTACTAGAATACGGTGCCTTTTTTCTGAAGACTGGAAGCCTAGAAAAACTGGAGATAAAATGATCCAAAAGTGGGCAATTGAAGACTGAACATTTCAACTGTTCTATTTGGGTTAGTCTGTGCCCACTGTAGACTCAGATTCCTGTTCTTGGCTGACAGGAATGGAATCTGATGTAGTCTCCTGCTCTTACTCTGTGTATTCTGAGATGCTTTTCTGTACCCCACAGGGGATTGCTTTATGATCACACAGATCATAAAAATTTCATTAAAATGCAGCAATAAAAGGTTCTATAATATAAAACCAAAATATTCTATATTATTTATCAATCCTGGTGTAATTCAATATTTCACAAATCATATTATCAAATATCTCACTGCAGTATCATGCTGTTTATTGATAAAACTCAAACTGTTTTCGGCAGACAATGCGTCCTGCGGGGAAAAGTGGTTATTGCATGTTTGTGTACACTGTGTTTCAATGGGAAGAAAGATTAATGTGCATTAGACAACAGGCTTTTAACACGTCATTTCGAGCTATGACTGGACACACGGCTTTACTTGGAGTGAATGGAGTGTAGACGGGTGCATTTTGCACAAAAAATCTCAACTTTTATCAGACAGTGCATTCTTTGTTTGGAAGTAAGGCTTCTTATGATGAATGGTAGACCCTTTGATGGGACGAAAGCTCGAAATCATCAGCCAATCTATAAACCTAGAATGAATACAACTGACATATAAAATTTATCTGTGTCAGTCAAAATCACATACAGGCTGTGGTGTAATTTGTAAATATTATAAATAATCTGTTAGTATAAAGTTCTGTTTGGTTATTTGCATTAATTTCTAGAATCTGTTGGTCATAAGTCCAGATAGGTAATTGTCACTTGCTTATTCAGTTTAGCAGCTAAGCTTCATTTTAGTATTAAATGGCAGACACTGTTAATGTTGACCTGATTTTAGGAAAGTCTTTTGATACTCATATCTATAACGAGAGGCATAAATTAAACAAGAGAGCAGAGCAACACCCAGACATTATTGCCTTGCTAAAATTGGTGGTTGTGTTTATTATTAGTCTAAGATCGTGTAAGTGTCCTCACCAACTCATAAACAAACAAATCTGCTTAGGTGACCACAGAAAAACACAACAGATTTTAATATACAGACTTTTTTTAACAAAAGTAAACCAACATTCAGAAACCAGGTAGGAAAGTACACCCTTCCTATTTCCACAATCATTAGGAGAGTAATTAGCAGTTAGGCATTACTATTAAAATGCATAGGATTAGTTAATCGTCAAAAAATGTAACAACCTCTATAAACCTCAGGACCTTTGGTAGTTTGGTGTTCTGCAGCACTCAGGTGTGTGTCTACATCATGCCAAGAAGAAAGGTCATCAGCCATGACTTCATAGAAGCAGTTGTTGTTGTTCATCACTGGGAAGGGTCATAAGGCCGTCTCCAAGCAATTTGAAATTCATCATTATACAGTGAAAAGGATTGTTTACAAGTGGAAAGCCTTCAAGTTGACAGTTGCCAATCTTCCCACAAGTTGGCATGTCAGAAATTTCAATCCAAGATCAGACCATTTAATGCTCAGAGATATATATATATATAAAAAAAAGAATAGTCATTAAAAAAAAACAAAAAGACGTCTGTGAGCACATTAAATGTTTATGTGCATGACAGCACAATCAGAAAAAGACTGAATAAAAGTATGACTTTAATGGAATGGTGGCTAGGAATGGTGCCTTCTCTCCAAAAAGAATATAGCAATATGACTTGGTTTGCAAAATGGCATCTGAACAAACTACAATGGTTCTGGAGCAATATCCTTTGGACTGATGAGACCCAAGTGATGTCTGGTTATCATGCACAGTACCATGTTTGGAAAAACCCAAATGCAGTGTATCACCACTAACACGTCATACAAACTGCCAAGAATGGTGATGGATTGGTGATGATTTGGGGTTATTTTACAGCCACAGGACCTGGGAAAGTTGCAGTCATTGAGCCAGTGATGAAGTCCGTAAGGTGAATGATGTAAGCAGGCTGACAGTTGCTATAGCAATGTCACTAGTTTGTAGTTTGCTTTATTGTGCGTCTTATCCACCATTGTTGTACTTGTGTTGTAGTGAAAACAGCAAACTAGCAACTTTAGGATTTAAATGTGTCCATTTTTGTTTGTCACATTTCAGTCCCATGTTTCTATAGAAACAGATCATTCCACTGCGCTGCAGAATGGGAAAGAACGTTTTACATTAAATAGATCGAATTCATGGTGAAAACCGTCACTTAGAATAGGTTTATCTAACATCTTAGTGTGGATTATTATTTTATAATTATTTACTAATTTTAAAAATCTCATAGACAAGAACATTTAGTTTAAGATTACTATATCTCAGTTTAAATACATCAAAATCACAGTGTATGTTGTATAGAGAGAGAGAGAGAGCGTTACCATAGCATTCCTGTCAGCCAGTCTGGCCATTCTCTGATTTCTCACACCAAGAAGCCATTTCCACACATGGAGCTGCCACTCACAGATTGTTGTTTTTCAGTGAGTCTGTGCCACATTGCTGCCTAAGATTCTTGTTCCTGGCTGGCATAAGTGGAACTTGATGTCGTCTTGTGTTCCTGTAGCCCTTCGACCTCAAAGTTTGGCATATTGTGCATTGTAAGATGCTTTTCGGGGCACTGCAGGCTTGAATACTACATGGGAAGCCTGGCATCCCTTTAAACTTCATTAAAATGCAGCAATGATTTCCAAAGTGACTGTATTATTCATCAATCAATTTTAATTAAAAAGTCAGAGTACAAAAAAGATAGCTGTCTTGATAGAGTGAAATTAAATGGCTGTGCTTATTGTTAGTCTTAAATTAATAGCTTATATAAGTATACTGTATACTGCCCATAGCACTGCTGTACACCATGTTTTTACAATATGGTTATTTGAGTTTAAATAGCCTGACTGTCAGCTCAAACCAATCCGGTCAATCTCTGATTTCTCTCACCAACACGCCACTCCACCCATAGAACTGCCACACACTGCGTGTGGTTTTTTTGGGAGGGTTTTTTTTCTTCTTTTTTTTTTTTGCACCATTCTGTTCAAACTCTTGAGACTGTTGTGTGTGAAAATCCCAGGAGATCAGGAGTTTCTTAAATATTCAAACCAGCCCATCTGGCACCAACAACCAAAGTCACTGACATCACATTTTTCCCCATTCTCAAGTTTGATGTGAACATTAACTGAAGCTCTTGAGCAGGGGTACAGGTGTTCCTTTGAAGGGAACAGATAGCTGTCATCACTCCTGTAAATATAAAATGGATATCATATGGATAATATGGATAATACAATACAATATTTTGTGACTTTCCTTAATTTCCATTGCTTTACATAATATTTGAAGCATTTTGTGTACATAAACACAAGTATGTTCAGAGAATAGCTACTGAAAAAAGTAGCTTTAAAATAGAAATAAGAAATAAAGGCAATACATTCAAGCCAACCATTGAAGTGTACACTGAGAATCTGAAACAGTTATATATAAGCAATCATATGGACCTCATAAACACGTCCATAGTCATAGCACAAACAGATGACTTGTAATAATGCAGTATAACACAGACAGAATTTACAAAGCTATGATACAAACACATATGTAGTCTCAGACTCGTTAAATAACAGATCAAGACACGTACAAATAATTGTTAGAGGAATTGTTTAAAACAATGTCAGAACTTTTTTGTTCAGAATATTCAGAACTGAGGTAAAACTGGACATAAACAGAAAGACACATGTTAATGTCCTTGAGGAGAATATACAATACAGTACAGCATAGCTAATATTATTCCTGGTCTTACTTACCAAAATATTCAGCAAGTCTTACTGCTTAGCTGTGATTGTACCAGGTCTGATGGTGCGAAATGTCACATGCATCGGCTCAGTCACTTTTAACTGGGTTTGTAGCTACCTACTCTTTAAAGTGGGACACGAAGAATTGAAATTGAGTTTAAATCCAATTTTGGGAAAGTTCACTTCAGCTAAGACCTACTTAGGGAACTTTTGTGCTTTTTAGCAGAGCACAGTAGAGATCAGTGTCAAACAAAGTCCCCTGATTAGGGAATGTTAGTGGCCCTCTCATCTATATGGCTAACTGCAGAGGATTATGAGGATGGAGAAAAGGTGGCCATTACTTAATCTCTGACAGGGGTTATGCAAGCATGCCTGAATATACCACCTTCTGAGAGAGAAAAATAGAGGGGCAAGGGAGAAAATGGACTATATTTTAGGGTTTAATGAAGTCCTGAACTAATCTCAAATGAAAAGCAGTCTACAAAAGAGGCAAAACGGAGGGCAGCGAATCTCCCTTTTGTTCTGTTCAGCCTAAAATGACCCATTTAAGATAAAAAAAAAGTTTCCATCAATTTTAATGAAACTCAAAGAAAAAGTATATAAATTGAATTTCTATCATGCCAGTCATGCTGAGGTCATTTTGATTTGATAGAGAAATTGGTGATCTTTGGATGAAAACTTTCCTTCTTTTTTTTATAAGGCACTTTTTCACACTCACTTTATGTTCCCTTCATCACCTGAGAAAAGGAGGATTTCCAAAAATGTGGAGAGATTTTTTGTTTCTATTTACATGTATATTGTATATATTGTTATATTATTGTAGTTGCGTTGGTGTAAATTCAATAGAGATATAGTATATTCATATCAAATTACAGATTTGGACATGTCCCTGTAAGACCCAACTCAATGAACATTTCATAACATCTGTTGTGCTGTATGAGAGACACCACCCTTGGTTTGGTTCCAGAGTCCTTACTGTGCATGTAAGGCTGGCTATATCTAGCCCATAATTTACCATCTCAAATACCAACACAGGCTCTTTCCTGACATTTACCTTGCAGGTGGTGAGCCCACAAGATAGCTCAACCAGATAGCTGACTGGGGTACGTGGGTGCTTGCCTGACCCCAGATGGGGATCCTGGTAACCCTAGTCTGTGCAGGGTTCTTTCATTGACTGACATCTTCCCTCAAACCTATTCGCCAAAGCTGATCCAACTGGGAGCATTAAGTTCCCAGTGAAATAGCTGCAAGAGCTATATCAGGTACATCCCATTGAATGGAGACTCTGGGGCAGACCCAGGGTGCTCTGGAGAGATTATATCTCACAGTTGGCTTGAGAATGGCTGGGAATTTTGTAATTGGGGAAAGAAAAGGTTGAACTGACCTTTGCAAGTTGCAAGTCAATACACATTCAACTCTGTGTTTGAATATTCAAGACTTGCTGAATGAAATGTCTTCAGAAGATGTAATTATCTGGTGCAATTATCATGGTCTGTCAGATGCGTCATGAAAATAAAAACTTAATAGTGCACATTAACACGACTGTCACAGAGTGAAAGATTTAGCCTTACATTAGCAATGAAAGGGGAAAGCCAATCTGACAGCTGACAGTGTTAACAATATGAACATTTATCTAAGAAAGCAAAGAATATGCACTGATCAGCCATAATATTAAAACCACTGACAGGTGAAGTGAATAACATTGATTATATTGTTACAATGCGGCAGCATGGTGGTGCAGCGGTTACCACTGTCGTCTCACAGCAAGAAGGTTCTGGGTTCGAACGTGATGCCTGACTTGGTGGATTTGCATGTTCTCCCCATGCCTGTCTGGGTTTCCTCCTGGCTCACTGGTTTCCTTCCACAGCCCAAAGACATTATTAGGCCAGATTAGGCCAGCTGGCCACTGTAAATTGCCCTTATAGTGTAAATAGTTGTTCGTCTCTGTGTTAGCCCTGTGTTAGATTGACAACACTCTCTCGCCTGAAGTCAGCTGGGACTGACTCCAGCTTCCTCGCGACCCTTAACAAATAATGGATGGATCTCATTACAATGACACCTGTCAATGGGATATATTAGGCAGCAAGTGAACAGCTGTGTACTGTGTAACTGCAGTCCACTCGGAGTGTCCACGCTCACACCAGTCCATTGTCAAAAAATGGGCACATGAGCATAAAAAGTGGACCACGGAGCAATGGAAGAAGGTGGCCTGGTCTGGGGATTCGCATTTTCTATTACATCATCCCTGGGGAAGAAATGGCACTAGGATGCATTGTAGGAAGAAGACAAGTGGCTCAGTGTGATGTTCTTCTGGGAAACCTTGGGTCCTGGCATTCATGTGGATGTTACTTAGACACATATCACCTACCTATACATTGTTGCAGACCAAGTACACTCCTTCATAGAAATGGTATACCCTAAGCAGGATAATTCCTCATGCCACACTGCAAAAATTGTCCAGGAATGGTTTGATTGGTGTAGAGCGGTCAATATGTTATTTCTATGTTTTTCACTCCTTTTGCTGTGAAGTTTCCAAATATTTCTGCTTCAGCTAAAATAGTTGGCCTCTGGTTAACATTATCTAACCTGTCTGCTTTTCTTTACCTCATGTAAACTTAAAGAAAACTAGCTAACTAGCTAGGTATCTTCCACTGTAGCTACTGTACATACAATTTCATTTTCTATATAATGTATTTTGTGTAAAGCCTAATGTTTATCTTCATATGTTTTAAGGCAATATCTTGTCTTGATGTTATAGTCTCCATTCTCACTTTGCAGAGCGCAACCAAGGCAACACTGGATCATAGCAGCTGCAGAGTCCCCTAGGTCCTTGTGCCTTTGTTTTGTTGGTACGTTGCAAACATGCAGATGCAATGCTGCGGTCGAATAATAAACTATATATGTCCTTCCCGTGAGGTTTTTCACGTTTCTGGTGTACTTTCTGTAGCCTATAGGTTTACCATGCTACACTGTGCTTTTGTTTGCTTTATTATGAATTCTCCTTCCTTCACCTTTGCTTCCTGTTTCATTTCCTCAGCTTTGCCTGTGTATAATGAATGTGGGTCACTCTTACACGCAACCTCTCCATCTGTCCTTTCTAATGACTCCTGGTTTGTGTTACAATGATCACTTCACAGTGTGCCTTCACATAAGTCCATAATGCTGCTGAACTTTACTTTTGGTTGGGTTTTGTGTTTGTTTCTCTTTTTTCTTTTGCACAGATCTTGTCTTGCTCTGAAAGTAAGTAGAAAAGTAGCATCATTAAAGTCAACCAATACAAAATTAATAAAATAGCTAAGAGAGTTTTAACACTATACAATCATTCTGCAAGTATAGCATTTAGCAGGCTTGTGGATGGGAATTTGCACATGAAAGAGATGTATCAGTGAAGCATGACAGATCCCCATGGCGTTTCCGCTGCAGTAATGCATTCAACAAGAAGGCACAAAGTAATCAGCCACAAACAATATAGGCATCTAATAAGTCTTATAATGGGGAAGTAATTTAGGCTCGTTGATTATTGAAAATTAAATTCAATACAAATAGCCAAAGATGAGATAAATTATTTTATTATTTTGGATTGGATTATTCATTACTCTTCACTCTCACATGTTGATATTAGTTAATTAATTAATCAAATATATGTATATTTAATTTTAAAATGTGGTTGTGTTAACGCTGCAGTCTGTAGAATCTCAGTGTTGATTATTCCTCTACATTTTTGACTCAAATGCCAGGATGACTTGACTGAGGGGGCAGTTATAAATGGCGCAAAAGGGGGCAAATCTTTTTATATAGAACAACAGTAGGTTATCATCTTGCTATGCCTATTTCTGCATTTTTTTTTATCCTGCGAGTGGCATTATCATGGCATTTTGAGTAGATGCAAACAATTCCTACCTACCTTACATTTTTCCACATCTTTGTGGCCATAATATGAAATAGGAATATTTGGGGCAGGTTGCCAAGTCACCACCTAAAATTGGTCTGGTGGTAGGTTTAATGAAAATCATTGATTTTACCATTCAGTAGCCTCTGAAAGGCAAAACACACAATACACAAGACTACTGTTGAAGTATCAAATAATGCATTTGTTTCACAGCAGTGGTGGGGCCAGTATTAAACCTGAGTGTCCTTGCACAATTTAGGGAAATAGAGCACTTGGAACATAGGTTGCTAAAATCTGCAAAGTAATTGCCAACAGCCAGAAAAGTAGAATTAGGGTTGAAAGTTCTATTTACAGCCATGAAAAGCAAGCAAGGCTGAACCAATGTGGTGTGTTCTGTCTATTTACCCTCCACTCTATTCAGTACTGGGGGATAGTGTCATGTTTCAGAACCATGTCTGAATGCTGTGGGAAAAGAGGCTGGTTCAGATAACAAGCTTCAAATATATTTTTTTCTTATCAGGGGAAAACTTCAAAGAAGGTGTTTCATTACTGTCGTCTCTATGACACTTATATCTCGGCCAATATTTTTGTTGTCTGTGCCATTTATAGGGTATATAAACTGGGTTGGGGGCTGGCAGAAAATTTATATATACAGTACAGTGCAAAAGTCTTGTACCACCTGATGTGTTAGTACAAATTTCGTTATAGATATTCATTTTAGCAGTTCTGCATCAGCAAGTCAGTACAAAAGCATTTCAGATTTCCAAATGTTACTTTTCCCGAAAAATAATCTGCATTAGAAAAACATTTGTATGTCAGTAAAGAAAGCAACATATTACATAAGAGACCACTTTTCAGACAAAAAAAACATAATGAAGGCTCCTGGGTTTGCGGCAACAAAAAAAAAAAAGAAGCGAGTCTGACAGATAAAGTCTCTAGAAGAGCTGTGGCAGATTCTCAGTAAAACTTACAGCTCATTTCCTTATAAAATTGTTCGTATTTTACCCGGGACTACTGCTTAAGAAAAAAGCAAAGAGTCGTGACACTAAATATTGTATTTGTTTATTACTGTTTACTGCATGTTGTAGTTCCATTTTCTGCCAAGATGATCCCACACTGCTTCAATAATGTTGAGATCCGGGGTTTTGGGGAGGCCAATCCATGACTAATAGTGTTCCATCGTGTTTCTTTTACTGAGGTATGCAGGAAGCCGGGAGAACTGTTCCTCGAGACTGCATTAAAAAAAATACAAGAAAGTCTGGCCCTTTGGAAGCAAAATATGAAGAAAGGAGGGGTTGTTCAGTACAGTATATACAGAGAGAGAGAGAGAGAGAGAGAGAGAGAGAGAAGAATATTATTATTCATCACTGGTTCTACCTAAAACTAGACATGGCACTGCAAACTCCCTGTTATATGCATTATACACACCACAAAGCCTCATACAAAGTCATCCCTGAAAGCTGTCAAGCCTTGAGCAGTGAACAGCAGGTCACAAACTCATGATGTTTTGCTGTGAAGTGTCACCTCTGTAAAGCTAAGCTAATGTCTAACTTTGCATTAGCTCAGCTTCTCAACTTGTCAGTTTTCTAAAAGATAACATCGGTTGCTATTTGGGGGGTTTCCTCCACGTTTAACCTCCTCTTATTAAGGCTACATATGCATTAATTTGTCCAGGTGACTGTTTTAACTCCACATGTGCCTTTGTCGTAGCATTATAAAGTGCAGAATTTAACTGCACAACAGCTAGCAAAGACAACAAAGTCAGCAACGCTTGTAATTCGTTATCAACGCTGCGTTCACCACTGGTAGTCGAGGATAAGACAGTTTGTGTTCTTCCGGAAAAGGGTCGCTTGACAAATCAGTGAAGGACACGTTGTGACTGATAAAACCTTATTATGAACAAATGTGGGTGTCTGTGTCATTGTTTCCAAAACTCTCAGTTTCTGCCCCTCCACACTAAAATGCACGCTAAAATGCAAATATGGAGTTTTCATGCTAAAACAGGATCAGAAGCATTTCCAAAACTCTCCCTTTTAGGGGCTTGAAAACTCTGAAATAGCATGGACACCAGGCGTAAACATACCAAGGGGTTGAATTTTAAATGTAAAATGTATCAACATGGACGTAGCATGTCTCTAGTTCAGCACTGGCTCTGCAGCAATGGCATAATTAACAGCCAATAGAAACCTTTCGTTCCAAGGATTGAGTCAATATAGCATATTCCATTATAGCAAATTAATATCACCATACACCATAAACTGTGCTGAAAGAATGGAACTGAAACTTACCACACGTCTACATAACTACATTCAAGGATCACACTAATTAAAGACGGGGAGATGAACTGAAAAATTGTATGTAGTAGTATATAAACAAAAATAGTGTAGCTATGAGTGTGTGTTATTTGTGTGTTGGTGACATCAGGTATACGAACGTGCAGTAGATAACTAAACAAAGAGCCAACTTTAGGTAGAAATCTGCCTTCCCAAGATTACATGTTCAATAATGCATCATGCAAAATGAGAAAAACATGCTGTTCTTAACAAATTCTTATTCTTTACTCCTGTAACTACATATATTCTACATATATTCTCACTAAAATTTCTGAATAATATATAATAATAAAATAGGATTCTTTTAAGGTAAATAAATAAATAATAAGCTGCAGCTTTAAGGAGTTAATGAATTGTACCACAGAGACAGATTGTGACCAGGTACAGGCTCAGTGCCCACAGTCTCACCAGTGAAAAGGGCGAGGCAGAGAAGCAGCTGGCTGCCTCGAGAAGGGAGACCGTGTGCTCAGTGTCTGACAGCGGAGGTCAAACCTAGCGTCCTGCTCCACCATGAGAAATTAAAAAAATATACAGGAACTTTTCACCCCTGGTCTTTAATCACTAATCCTGACCTTCAGCATTGTGACTTTGAAAAATGTGAAATCTTCCTTTGGGTATTTTTCATTCTCTGCCAAATACGCAACAACACACCAACGGACGAGAGACAGTGACACTAAACTATATATATATCTTTCTATCCTGTTACAATACGGGCACACAGCTAAGCATATATTAATACATGAATGAATGCTTACTTGATGATTAATTAATACTTAGTGCAACATGAAATAATGAAGTGCATACATTAACACACAACAGCCATTAATAAATGTAATTGTTAAGCATTAATAAACCTGTTACTGGTTTTGTGAATTAATACAATCAATTACAGTATTAATTACAATTACAATCATTTGTGCTATGAAGGTTTTATTTGGTGACGGTGCAGGTTTGCCTCAGTTATAGACTGTAAGGTAAATTCATGATTAACTTCTCAACACAACAGATTTAAAATGTTTAAATATCACCTGCTTTTCTTAATGAGGCTCTTTTCAGATAATAAAGTGTTCATAATGGCTATGTAAAATAATAATAATAATAATAATAATAATAATAATTATTATTATTATTATTAGTAGTAGTAGTAGTAGTAGTAGTAGTAGTAGTAGTATTATTATTAGTATTGTTGTTGTTGTTGTTATGCCCTATAAAGTCAAGATGCAAGAATACATTTGTTAGTTATTACTTATTTTAATGAATAATTAGTTAATATATGTTTGTCATGTAACTTATCTACAGTCAGTATGGACTGATGATGATGTGCCCCTCTAAGTAAAGTCATGACATAAGTATATGTATACTAGTCATTAATTAACTTATTTAAATATTCATTCATTTATAATTTATTTAAATATTCATCAAGCTAATTCATAAAGCAATTAATTCAATGACAAACAATATTATTAATTATTAATACATGCTAAACTGTGTGCCCGTATTGTAAAGTGTTACCAGTTATTCTTATTATTCATATACTTGCCATTTCTGCTGCTATTTTTTTTTTTTATTACTATGAAATCTTTCGTATTTGTTGGGAATATTCTCATTACAACCTACTATACATTCATACCAATTAATCCATTTTGAGCTGAATTGAATTCAAGTGAATTGAATTTCAGCATGCTGTAGTAGAATAATTTGGGTGAGACTGCTGAAGATAGACTGATCAAACATTTGTATACACAGATTTATGCACCAGCACATTTAGAACAGATCAAAATCAGAGTAAATCAGAGTTAACAACAATCAAGTCTCTTAGATAAACCGATCATACCAGTAAGCATTAAAGTCCTAGTGTCAGACTTCGGTTAGATACAGTGCAGGTCTGAATGATCTGACTATAACTTTGAATATAAACTACTTTTTTAAATTTATTTAAATGAGAACAAGGACTCAATAATTTAGCCATCCTTTTTAGCAAAAAAAAAAAAAAAAGGTAAAGAGGGCACTTGTGATGAAAAGGATGAGAGAGAAGAGGAGGAGGGTGGTGGAGAGATGAAATATAATAATTTGCTGAGCGTAAGTGTGAACATGTGGGATATATCGAGGTTGTCGTTTTCGGGTCACAGAGTGCTGTTGGGATTCTACGCAAACCAGCATAAACGTGTTATCACAAACACAAACAAATTGTTCCCATTAATAGTGGATTCTTCAAGATTCTTTAACTAGCATGATGGTTTGCTGCTTTGTACTGAAATATCGGAAATGAGTCGAGGATGAGCTGCTCCGGAGATGTCGTCCCAAATCAAGATCATGTCGTTTTCTTGTGTTTAATACTCAAAGCGTGTACATCCAGGCAACCAGCTATCATTCTTTACTAATCTGGCTCTGTCGTGTAGGTTTCTCCTCTACAATATCAAAAGGATCGGGCTGTTTCTCCTCACAGAAGGCAATCAGCCCCTTGTTCAGTTCGCTGTCTTCTTGAGATCGGACTACTGCAAGTCCCCGCTGGCAGGTCTTCCCTCCGTGCATAAAATCCATAAGATCCCTGAAACTGATCGGGAATGCAGCTGCACGCCTTGTTTTCAATCTCCCCAAGTTTCCCAACATCATCTTATCATCCCCCATCCTTTAAAACACAACAGAGACAAGCATCAAGCCTCTCCCCTGCACCAGGGTGATGGAACAAACTTCACTCGCCTGCTTAAAAAAGTAGTGAACAAACTCTCCTTATTAAGCACTAAACCTTAGTTGTACCCTGAATTGCTTTAAGAGTAAATTTTACTCCTTTACTTTAATCGTTCTTTATGAACACAATGTCTAGACTCTAGCAGACAGTTTTAGGTCTTTCAAGAGAAAAATAGCAGACATAATCTTCAGCTCGTTTTCTCTAAGGAGCACGAAAGAAGTCGATTTCACCTACTTTTTCACTTTTCCACTCGACTCATCCTTGTCTTTTAATCTCAGGGGTTCGCAGTCAAACCGCTGTTCTGTGTTCTCATGCCCCAAACAAGATACTGAGATTTTTGGAGGGTTACGACTTGCAAATTCATAACAATTAGGACAACCAAGGATGGCTGGGAAAAATGGCCTTGAAGGGATAACACACTTAAAAAAAATACATCAAGACATGGTTTCGTTTTTGACATACATATTAGTGGGGTGTTTCCCGAAATGTTCATAATGTTCCTCTTAAGAATGTTCTTTAATTAGCAAGAGTTTCCAGCAACCTCTCGTGAAACTAAAAGGAGATAGCCCAAGCACACTTTGTTCAAAGTACAAAGTTCACAAAAGGACAAATGACAAAGACATAAGTTTAATGTTTATTGGTTTGATCAATAGGGTGATATACCGCAAAGGATGATGTCTGCTGCTTGATAGGGTCTGAATTTTGCATTTGTGCCAATGACATTACTCCAACCTGCCTTGTGTCAACAGTTCAGGCTGGTGATGGTGGTCCGGCATGACAATGTGCTATAAATGTGTCGTCTCAAACATGAACATGACAGTGATTTGAGTGCACTTCAGTGTAAGGCTTAACAATCCAGGTAAAATATATCATTGCGAGTTTTCTTTGCAATAAAAATTGCGATTGCCTTCTATTAAATTATGTTCCAGGCCTGTATTAGTGCTTTACATATCGACAAGACAGAATTATCATAATTATTATCTCCAGTGAAAAGCGAAAAGCATCCAACTGCCGGACATTAAAAGTAGTCATGATTCAAATCAAATCTGTTTTGGCAACTGCAGCAATTAGTTTTTTATCGGTTATGAGTAGATTACATTTTAAATTATTGGAATAAGCCTACCTGAATTCCCTGTTAACAACCACGCTCGCTAAACTGTCCCGTTTACTAATCACTGTAACGTTTGTTTGTTTGTTTGTTTCCCAAACTGTCATGAAGATGGCGCTGACACAGCAGACCGGGTGCGAAGTCACCAGAAGAAGAAACAAACTCTTGTTTCCGAGTCTAGTTTGTTCTCAAGCGCTCTTCAATCTGCTTGTTGTGATTACGAAGCTGTTATAAATAGAGTTTGTTAATTAAGTAAGTAAATAAAGTGCACAGCATATAGCAAGCGTGCTTTTGTGATTTCAGAGGATTTCCATGCAGCTTACTTCCATCACGCTCAAGGGCGAGGGATAAAAAAAAAAAAGAAAAGAAAGAAAGAAATTGGAATTGAATGAGGTCTTTACGCAACACTCTACGCTGCACTCCTTCAAATTGAGGTTTCGATATAAAGCCAGTTAATCATTCAGCTCTACGTCAACACCTTCTGGATGGAAGAAATGAGGTTATTTTGAGAGCAAATGTTGAGGAAGGAGGAGCAGGGTTTTTTTCTACCCCATTATTAGCATGTTGAGCCCAGTAGTGGACAGTGAGGCTTGGTGACAGCTTCCATTGTAACTGCCCCCTGATGTTTATTTTTGCGTTTAAGTTCGTCTCAGGGGCACAGACTCGTTTTAGCTCCTGTGTTGAATAAGTTGGAGTTCTCATGAAGTTACTCTCAACTTTTTTCCACTTTTGTTGTTTTTCTTCTTTCTTTCTCCACATGATTGCTCAGGTAGAAGCAGCTCGAGTGCTCAGATGGCTGGAACACCATCAGAAAAGGCTGCCATTTCATCTGTCAATCATCCTCTCCATTCAGTTCCTGCCTGTGGGAGAGCCTTGTGTGCATTTATGCCACAATGATTTGCATCATTATTATTCCACTTAGGCTGATGCTCTAGCTGAGGAACCCATAGTGCAAAAACAGCTACGGATCCTCGCATACACGCAGACACACACACACACGCACAGGTTTCCACTCCTCTCTGATCTCTGCATGCCTCCTTAATAGATTGAAATTCTGTCACAGTTCAGGGGACAAAAGCATCGAATAATTGTAAACTTGATTAAAACAAGGTTATGCAAATCAGCTACAGAGGCAAGAACACAAAAGCCATGTAAGCTCATGCAGACTCTTTCGATCACAATTAGCCAGCGAATCAAACACTGATTAGGCAAGAAAAACAACACCAGCAACACATACACACACACACACACACATGCACATTCTCTCTTTCACACATGCATGCCAACTATAGGCAAACATCTGCTTCCCTGCCTCTCATTCCATACATTCTCCCGTTCATCTGAGGCTTTGGGAATGCCATCGATCTCTCTGCAGGCCCTAATC
The DNA here is from genome assembly GCA_030068235.1 of Notoglanidium macrostoma. Taxonomy (NCBI): domain Eukaryota; kingdom Metazoa; phylum Chordata; class Actinopteri; order Siluriformes; family Auchenoglanididae; genus Notoglanidium; species Notoglanidium macrostoma. Next base: position 22,206,380 of record JAQQZR010000012.1, on the reverse strand, counting down.
AGCATTAGGCCGAAGTGATGTGCTTCCACTCAATAATCAGGAATAACTCAGCGCAAATAAAGTTAAATCTCTGGCATGGGAAATACAGTGTGGTACAGAAACAAGATTCTTAGCTTGATGAACTCGTAATTGGCACCTAAAGCACCGTACTTTCAGAATAACTCAGTGTAAAGACCAGTAGTGGAACGAAAATAGATAACTGCCGTCAATCACTTTAATTCACATGAGCATAATATTGTACATGGAAATAAAAAAATAAAATTTGACACAATGTGGAGCAGAGATACAATAGGCAACGTTAAAGATGAAGCTACCGAGCTACACAACAAGACACATAGCAAGTAGTGCATGGCAACTACAATCACAAACATCACATGCAGCTCGATGTTGCCGTTTCCTCTAATTACAAATCACATCCAATGAAAAGAAACTGCCTGATATTTTCTTCTTCAAAACTAGGACTGTGCGAGATGACCAAAATCTCATATACCAATATAGGTTATATTCTATCGAGATAATGATACATGTCATAATATGGCATGTTTTCTGCAAGCTCAAAGAATAAATAAATAAATGAATAAAGACATTTTTATTTTTAAAAATCAGGGTTAGGGTTACCCTAACCCTAACCCTATTTAACAGCCAGTAATCTCCTTTTCGTGTGTGCTAATTGTTGCTCTGTAATTACTACTTAAAAATCTATCAAAAGTTTTGCCAATAATGCATACATAGCAAACAAAGCTTCAAATGTATAAATTCGGTCTTTCCTAGAGTTTTAACCAATATTTTGCCTTTCCATATAATTCCATATCGGCTTTGCTTTGTAGCTATTTGACTGTAAACAAAGACACAGAGCTTTCAATAGCTAGCAACATTTTAAAACCACTATTAAAAGTTTATCAAATGTGGAGAGTTTGTCTATATATCATGGTATGTATTAGTTAGATAATAGCATGAAAGTTCTCTAGCTTACCTAGCATCATCTTGTAATTGTTATATGTTGAGCTAGATAGATAGCTTTTCACTGCAAAGTGAATAGAGAGGAGAGGTAAAGGAGTTGATGTGATCACAGTGAGAATAGCTGCTAACTTCCAGGTTTTATATCATCAATCAATTGCAAGTGTGGATATCATGTACACTCCTGGGCAAAAACAATGAGGCAAACCCAATATTGCAAAACATTAAGCTTTTAATGGTCTCAACAGCAAATCATTGGTCAGGAAAATGAGC
>JAQQZR010000012.1:22172171-22187218 GCA_030068235.1 Notoglanidium macrostoma | reverse complement strand
AAAATATTGGCTCATGTGATTTGAAAGTCTTTTAGTTTTCATTTTATTCAACTTTAAAGAACGTCCCAACTTTTCTGCAATTCGGGTTGTATGTATATATATATATATATCTCACATTGTATGTGAGACTTCTGCAATTACTCAACAGGTAAAACTAGTTTATTTTTTTATCTATAAAATATGCAGAATGTGATGGCAGACACGGCATCAGCACAAGCATGTTTTGTGGCTGAGAAACCCATTTTGGAGTCAAAAAACACATACGGCTCTGCTTTCAACGCTATAATTCCATCCAGGCTTGTCATGATCTCTCTGTGAACTCTGTTCCGTCCATGTCCACTTTAAAACTACAGGTAAACACAGTACCTTTTTTTGCATTTATTTTTACTTATTTTTACACTCATTCCACAATATCTTTACACTTTTGTACATTTTTATAATTACATTTCTATTTTTATACTAAGTGTTACTTTGCCATGCAAAATTTGAGTTAGTCTTGAAAATTTTTTATTCTTGATCTTACAAGAATTACAATCTTACATCATGGTGTTTTGCTCACAGTAGGATTATCCAGCTGTGCTGTGCACTTTCTGTATTTTTTCAAACAGATTGAGCTGGGGGAGAAATAAAGAGGCGTTGAGGAGCGTCTAGAAAACAACTGACACGAGGCTCATGTAAATACAGACATGCTTCAAGTCTCAAGTTTTACTGTCATATACATATATGTATATGCACAGCTGGATAATCCTACTGTGAGCAAAACACCATGATGCATGATGTGCTTTGATATACTGCAACTTTGCATTGTTAGCTGCAAGACGTTTAGGGAGTAATGCTAGCTAGCTAATAATGACACAGTAGAACAAAGGACTCGCTTCAAAAAAAAAAAAAAACAGGACACTAAAGGCACTCTTGGCCTTTCTCATGAATCAGCATGAACTGGATATTATACATTTAAAGTGTTAAAACTTGGTTTTGATGCTAAAATTCTAACAGTGGGAGACACTGGGGTTTGAGGCCTGCGCCGGCAAAAAAGCCACCGTGTTAATAGTGCTTGGTTTCCATGATTAGTGAATAAGTGAAATGTAACGGCATGTCATAAATTGTAAAGTGCCATAAATGGCCATCTGCCGAGAGAGAGAATGGTGCTGTAGATATCTGATGCTTAACTTCCCTCATTATAAACTAGCCTATAGCCTATATGTTCCAGAGTAATACAAGTGTTAAAGTGTGTTTATAATCTAAATAACGAAGTAAGGCAATATCCTTAACAAACAGCTTACCTCACCAGCCATGATGATCGCTGATAATGTTAACTCTTATCGCACTTTCTGGCTACAGGTCAGGGGGGTATGGCCACTACTAGAGACCTAATCATGATGAATTTTGATTAATATTGCCTACTGTACCTTGAAATGACTGGTCAGTTTGGCCTTGTTCAGCATCCTAACACTAACAATGCATTTGCATAGGCACTCTCTAGAGGATTGTCCGTTCTGAGCTACTGCAGCAGCACAACATGGCTACTCTGTAGAGGTGGACCCGCTCCCTTTGTAGATATAAAGGGTTCATTCTAAGCTTACGGAAACGCAATTCATAGTTGCAGGTACACTAATGAGGACATACTTATGAAAATTAGATTCAATATCTGCTGAAAGATCCACCTAAATCCTACATAGTGGACAAAAAAAAGTTCATTAAGTATATAATTAATTCATTCTTACAGCCATTTGTTAAACAAAAATCCAAAATAATCCACCTTATGATATTAACAACAAATAATCGGATCTTTATGTATTTAAAAGACAGGGGGATTTGTCCTGCTAGCTTATTTACACAAGCCACCCTTGCAGAGGTTCACAACCTGTAATAGCAGGTAACACTCGATAATCAGCTGTGTAAAACCAGCAACATAAAATTCACTCCTACACTGATTAGCAGAGTTCAGCACCATGCAGAGCAGTAGTCAGAGACATTTAATCAGAGGTAATTACAGAGTGATTACAAGGTGAGTGTGTGGACTGAGCATGCCTGCGTTGGACGGGACACAAAGGAAGGCTTAATGTTTTTCTCTTCTAGCCTCTGTTTTTTAAAACGCCATTCCCTGTTACCATTATCACTCTTGTTCAAGCTTATTTGTGTGTCTACTATGCCTTCACCAAAACGTTGTTTTTTTGTTTGTTTTTCATTCTCGCCTGTTACACCACCTCTCCGAACCTCTCATTACACGGAAGCAAAATTGCTTTACTATTAACCGACTAAAAGAAAATTCTTTCTGCTATTCGTTTCATCTTTAAAACATATAAACCTTCAGCTGCGAGTAAGAAAAAAAGCAACAAGTTCACTTGACTTAGATATTCAGCGATAATTGTTGCTTTTCTACTATTTCTTTTTAATTGACATGTTTTCCTGGTATTACAGCAGTGGGAGCTTATTTGGCCTTTGCTTGAAGAACATGTTAATATTCAAAGATAATAGAAATACAAAGGTGTTTTTTTTCTCTAATTAACACTTTTTGGTGGGTTTTATATTATTAGATAGAAATAAATGCATTAGAACAAATAGAACAAATGAGGTGTTACTGCAAATGATTTCTTGCCTTTGCTCATTTTAAATTCATATATAAAATCTCACAAAATCTAAAAACAGGTAGCACATTCCCCAAGTGCTTCTGTGTAATGGTTAACAATGATGTTTGTAATACATTTAAAGCATTTGGTACTAACAAAATAGATATATAATTATGAATTTCACAAGCATACTGTTTATTTACTTAAAACTGAGATGAGCAGTTGAGGGGAAAAGGTCTTCCTTCTTGCTTAAGGACTCAGTCGTGGTTCTATGGATTTGGGGGGAAAAAACTTCCTGAATCACTAAATCAGAACCACTGAACAACCACTATCAAGAGAAATTATCAGGAGAACACAATACATATTAAATATTTAAAACCGTCCAATGCTTGTCTTTAGATTTTAAAATATTCTAATTCCTGTCTTTAAACCAAATAACAGTCTAATACCTGCATTAAAGCTGTTATATTTCAGTGCTGTCGAATTCTCAAAGCTGATTGAAGTCTCAGAAGGTGGTCTTTTTTTATAACAGCGGCTGTGATAATAGTTCTGCTGCAAGGTTTATATTAATGCACTCATTCTAATACGTTATCGTTTCTGTAGTAAGAACCACTTTTTTGTAACCACGGTGAGCAGAAAAGCGTCACACAGAACACACGACATGATTAGCTTGATGTGAATGGGCTACAACAGCAGAGGTCCACATCAGGTTCCAGTCCTGTCAGCCAAAAACAGGAATCTGAGGCTACACTGCGCACAGGTTCACCCAAACTGGAGAGCTGAAGACTGGAAAAACATCGCATGGTCTTTTTCTAACCATAATATCTTCTTCAGTTTAGGTGACTCCTGTTCCTGGAGTTGAATCAGATGCGATTTTCTGCTCTTGTAGTCCATCTGCCTCATGATTAGACATGAGCTCAAATGCTTTTCTGCTCACTACAGCTGTAAAGAGCAGTTATTTAAGTTACTGAGATCTTTCATCAACAAGTTTCCTCACATGGAACTGCAGCTCATTGGATGTTTAAATTTTTCACACCGTTCTGCATAAACTGCAGTTTCTGGAATACCCACCAAATATGCAATGGTCAAAGTCACCGAGATCACATTCCTCGTTCTGATGTTTGATAGGAACATTAACTCAATCTCTTGACCTGTGAGTGCATGATTTTTTTTTCATTCTGCTGCTGTGACATGATTGGCTTATTGGATAATGTGCAGGTGCACAGGTTTTCCTAATAAAGTGGATGCTGAGAGTCTGTTACCTGCCAGACTGTCTACCCGGACATCTACACTTAGTATATAGTATAACAGCATGAGACATGAATGAAGGCTAAATAATAGGCTGATGTCTGACAGCCTGTTAGCTGAGCTTGGGATATAGATATAAATATACATTAAACAGTCTGGAAGTTGCTGTTTAGCTCATTGTTGGTCATGGACCATTCTCTGAGTCCTTGACCTGTACAGGTTGATGGAGGGGATTCTTTTTCTTTGCAGGAGCTCGTTTTCCCACGAGAGCCATAGCAGGGTAATGAAGTGGCTGAATCATGGCAATGGCTTGCATGCCCAAGCAAGCAAATGTCAGAAATCCCCTCAAGCATGGCCTATGCAGCCCCCTGAGACCAAGTGGCTGGAGAAGAGTGAACCCAGACTGGATATGTTCATATGTCTTATTAATAAGTATAGACGTGGCCTATATTGAATTCTGGCTATGACATCTTCCACAACTGTGGCACGTATACGTTCCAGCCTGTCTCCCAGCTGCCAATCTAGAACGTTCTCTGCCTTAGCTGATCTGCACCATGGCTGTGCCGTACCTAGGCCCAAGGCCCATTTAATCAGAAATTCATTTCTCAGTCAGAGCGCTGAGGAAAATTGAGCCAGGGAGTAATGAGGTATGGAAGACAAAGCAAACCATCATATCTTAGTGCCTTATTGAAAGGAAGATAGGAATTCAATGTCAGCTTCCAGCGTTGTCAGTTTCCTCCATGAATTATAGCCCGTTATCCTGCGATAGCCCCAAATACAGGCCAGTGAAGTAGCTAATTTGCAGTGTCTCTCACCATCTGGCGCAGGAGCAGGAGAGTGTGAGGACGGGGCCATGTATCAGTGTAATTGCGTGAGACTGAGCCTCACCGGGGCACAAGAGATTATAAGTCTGCCAAAAATATTTGGGAAAGGCCAAGGCAAATGTTTTTTTGGGTTTTTTTGTCAATTACACTGTTTTGTTTTGCTCTGCTTTTTTCTGGTTAGTTTGCATCTTACAGCGTCATGCATATTGTCAAAATTGTGTTCAGCTTCATGTATGTAACCAAATAGCTCTTGCTTGTTATTATCCAGAGGAAATTTTGCTTAAAAGTTTTTCGTTGCTATCTCAGCAGATTTAATGGGAATTTCTGCTTGTGCACTGTAAAAAAAAAATCACATCTTAGCAAATGAAAATGTTGAAAATGTAGTCAGTCTTTTCTAGTATTTCCAAATATAAAAATAAAGTACACCAAATAAATGATTATTAAGTCTATTGTCTGGATCTTTTATACTCATTTCTAGCTTTTATGTCTAGAAATAAGTAAAATGATCTGCCAAAAGTATAATATAATTTAAGGGTCCACTATGCAGGATTTGGGGCAGTCTATTAGCAAAAATTGAATATAATATTCATAAGTATGTCCTCATTAGTGTATAATTAGCTGTAACTCTGAATTGTTGTGTTTTCATAAGCTTATAATGAGCGGGTCCACCTCTACGAAGCCACCATGTTGCACCGCTACAGTAGCACAGAATGGACAATCCTTAGATTGCGCTTAGAGAGCGCGTTCCACGTTGCACATTTTTTCAAGTGGCAATGTGAATCCATAAGGAAGCACCGGAATGATGACAAAGAAGAAGAAAGTTATGTTCATTATGAGTGTATGTATACTTATGACCTCAACTGTACATTAGCATGTTTGTATTCAAATGAATCATGAACTTGTCAGATCTGAGAACAGTGTTAGGATCTCTACTTGTAGCCTACACAAGTCAAATAAAATATAAAGTGTAAGATGAAATAGGTCTTAATATCTCCGTATTGCTTCCCACTGCAAAGGGCCTCGCCTGCCATGGAGTGATTAATTCGATTCCTCCGAGCTAAACCTTCCGAGCGCCTTTTCCATGCTAAATTCATCATTTAGGAATTGACAAGGAACACTCCTTGATACCTTATCGTGTCAAAAGAGCTGTTGTTGAGTTTGCTTTTTCTTACCCCTCACACATATTTTCTCTTTTTAAAGCCATTTTTCTTTTGTTATTCATTTGCTGTTGCTGTGGTGTCACAGACCATTATGCAGCTGTAGTCTTCTTTCTTTCTTTTAAATCTGTCACTTTTTCCATACCTGTGTTGGATAGAAAGCCACGGTGCCACCACATCGATACGTCTTGGAAACTAGTTCAGACTCTGAGAGGAACTTGATTCAAAGTGAAATGGAGTAAATGCATAATAAATAGAAAAATCTAGAAAGATGCCTTTCCCAAAGGGCTTTCCTGTTAAACAGCATAATGGGATTGTAAAGATCATAAAAGCTTCACAAGACCATCGTGAGCACACTGCAGGAAATAGAGTTCGATATCTGTAAGGTAATCTACCATGCAATTTCTGTTTGACATACAGGATTCGGTAAACAGGATGTGGATGTGTTGATTTTTTTTTTCACCTCTAATCCAACTCGAATCCTGTAACACGTGCAGACTGATCTTAAGGGAAATTCCAGTTTACTGATGATTACATTACAGCTGTACGTCCATTTGTTCAGATGGTGCTTAACTCTAAGAAGTCTAAAACTTTGACATCTGTAACAATGTATAAACCAAGTGTAGTGGGATTTTCATCCCCCTCTTTTTATTAAAATCTAGATTTTGTAATTGACACATAATGGTGTGATGGAAAAATGATTATTTCTTTCATGATGTTCGAACCCAAGTCAGTCCAAGAAATCTATTAACACAACCTTATGTCAACAAAAATGGGGACTCAGGAGGTGTGTGAATGTAGCATAAAATTGGACAAAGACTTTACGTTTATGTCTGGCTTCCATACTACTACAGCATATTCGAGCCCCTAAATGGAAAGTTTCAGAAACGCTGTTGGCCCCATTTTAGTTTGAAAACATTAGTGTGAACAAAGGAAAACGGAGACTTTTGGAAATGATGATGCAGACAGCCAGGTTTACTTCCTGATTGGGTCTTGGGTCACAACGTATCCTTCCCTGATTCATCGCGCTCCTCTCAAGTGACTCTTTTCCAGACGTAAACGAACTGCATCTGCCTCGACTCCCAGTAGTGAATGCAGCATGGATAACGAACTACAACCGTTGCTGACCTTGTTGTCTTTGCTAGCAGCTGTTGTACAGTTAAAGTCTGCATTTTATAATGCTACAACTGTCTACATGCGCAGGAAGCGAGATATTATTCGAGCGATTTGTAACTAGGCGACCAACTGCAGAGTAGACAATCTGCTTCCTATTTATGCCGGCACGTGAATGGCCGTGTGATATGCATGTTAGTATGGACAGAGAGTAATTCTAATATGGAGCTAAGATGCTCATCTGGCAAAAACGATGTTTTTAAACTAAAACGTATTAATGTGAACGTTGCCCATTTGACAGTTGAATAAACTTATAATAAATCTAAGAAATAAAACACATGCTGTTGTAGGAAAACAACCAATGGCAGTGTGATGTGATTTTTTATTTAATAATGAATGACACATCATGTTTTTTAACCATTCATAGTTGTTTATAATGACGTTTCCATGACACAAGCTAGTTCCTCAACCTCAACTTCTTCGAGCTAGTCAAGTTAGTTTTCTCTCTTTATAGGAATAATGTTTTTTTGGTGAAAAATAACAGATTTCCCTCTAATTTACAAAGTGCTAAGAATAATCCATAAATGTTGAGTAAATCTGCCCTTACAGAAAACCTCACCATGCCCAATGATTATATCTTTTTCTTTATTCCAAAAAAAACAGGACACATTTAGTTGTTAGATTATGCAGAGTTCCCGCCATGCAAATTCCTCTGTAAGGATAACTACACTACAAGCACATTAATAAAATTGCCTTACAGCTGGCACTACTGTCAAAGTTAGAAAAAAATGAATCCCCAACTTCTGACCAATCAGATTGGAGAATTCAGCATCTCTGTGCTCTGTGAACGCTACCCTTGAGCAAAGTGTTGCCAAGTTATAAATCATGAAAAGATTTGTAGCTTATCTTGTGAGTTGATTGCTGAGATGGCTCTTATCTGTGAGGAGTCCTACAGTGTGTATTTTGCATGAGATTACTTTTTTGCTTTCAGGGACAGCTCAATCTCACACATAACTAAGAAGAATAATTTCCCTGGAATTCCTAGGCATTTGCGCTCCTTGTCCCAAACTGTTCCACAGATGGACATTGGTTCGTGCAGATTCCTCAGGAATTCGTAATCGTGTCTTTGAAGATTCTACTGGAATTTCAGCTCCCAATGTCAAAGTAAAGTCTAATATCATTTGGGTCATTGTGATGGTTGTGATAAGCTCTTAGCCTGACCCCTGAACGGCTCCTCTTCACTGATGTGATGAGGGAAGAGAGGAGTGCAGAGGGTCAAACATGGAGGGAGCTCATGCAGCGTAATGGAGATGAATTATTTTGGGTTGTATGGAGAATTGCTTTTCATCCCCACTGATTGAATTCAAGGCTATGGATCAAACCAAGCGTCTAGGATTTCTCTCTCTCTCTCTCTCTCTCTCTCTCTCTCTCGCTCTCTCTCGCTCTCTCTCAGTACAGTACAGGATTTTATGCCCCTCTGTATAATTAGGTTTTTTTTTGGTAAGATGATGGTTTTTTTAATGGTTGTCATGGAGTTTGTTTGTGTTTGTGTGTGTGTTTGTGTGTGTGTGTGTTGAATACACCTGTGCCCACAAGAGTGTAAGCGATCTGTCTCTTGTCTCATCTTATTCACATATTCATACTCCATTCCCCTGAGGTGCAGATGGATAGACAATGTTGTGAGTCCAGGGAGACAAGAAGGAGAGGAAAAGAACGTGGGAGAGAAAACAAGAAACAAAGAAGCTGTCTACTTCTGTCCTCACATCCTCCTGGGCCAAGGATGGTGACTGCAGATGTGCGTGTGTGTGTGTGTGTGTGTGTGTATGTGTGTGTGTGTGTATGTGTGTGTGCGTGTGTGTGTGTATGTGTGTGTGTGTGTGTGTGTATGTGTGTGTGTGTGTGTGTGTGTTTGTGAATGTGCACAACTGTAAGAACGGCGAGGTTTGTGACGTTACTGACGTTAGATGTAGGTGTGAACTTTGCATACAATAATAATAAATTAATTGCAGCAAGACTCTGTACAGTGAAACAGTGAATATAATGGTGTAAGGCATTTGCTTTATTTTAAAGTAACATCTTTAATGTTACTTGCAAATAACATTTTATCCATGTGTTTTATATCAAAACAAACTCAACTCTTTCTATAATGAGGTCCCATTTGACCTTGAGCACCATATAAAGAGACAATTTGGCAATTTTTTCCTTGGCCAAAGATTTTCAAAGATCTTTTTTATAAGATTTTCTAAAATCACAAGAGCAATTTCAGCAGCTGCAGCTTTCAGCGCACCATTTTTTCCTCGTGGCTCTTAGGTTCTTAGGTTAATGTAGGTTGGACGTGCTTAACATTAATGCCTTAAAGGAGTGGCTCACCCTTCCCAGAATCTTCTGCCCTAAGTAGTGAGTCGCCATTTTCGATGCTATCGATATTCCAAAAACATTCCGCAACAATCCGATGGCATCCTAGGCCATAGATCTTAATCTATGTGTAGAAAGTGAAGATAGTTTGTCAAACTATCTATATTTTGAATTCTTTCCTTCTAAGTTCATTCCATTTTCATTTGGTTATTCCAAATGTAATGGACCACAAGTGGCTCCGAAGGAACGAAGGAAAGAAATGATAAGGCGTATTTCGTTCAAATCTTCCACATATGACACGTGAATAAAGAAAAAGCTTGAGATGATCTTCAAAGGGATCACTAACAGTGAATTTGTGGAGGTTTTACTGCACAGAGAGCTAGCAGGTAGCGGACACGTGCTTTCAAAACAAAAACAACATATTGGATTGTGGGAAGGGTGAGCCGGAGTCTATAATCTACATCTTTGCAGTGGTTATCAGGCAAAATTCATAAATGAGGCTGAATATGAGGTGCCAGCTTTTACATTCAGAGTTCTCATTTTAAATGAGAGACAGATCAGAAAAGATCTGTCTACAGTAATGAAAATAGCTGCTCTTTACAACCATGGTGAGTAGAAAAGCATCCCATTGTAGACTGAAATTCTTGTTCTGACAGTTTATTAGTGTTGGGATTTACAGTTAGCTAGCAATGTAAATAAGGTCATATGTGTATATAGAATGTTCTGCGGTGTAGGAAGATGTCCTGCATCAGGTAGCGGTGACAAACTTCTGTCATGGATGAAAAAGGAACTGCTACAACAAAGATTTTGTATTGTCATAAAATAGGTTCCTGTGTGGTAAATGCACAGTAAATACTTTCGAATTAAAGCTGACCTTCTGCACTTTAATCTCATGGTCTTCATCTCATTTCAAATAAATTGTGCTGGAGCACAGAGCGCAGTGTGCGACTAGCCTATTACTTATGAGTTGCTGTATGACATGTCCCCCATAAAAAAAAAGCAATTCAAAGTGTGTGTCCTTCCATGAGGCTTTGTAAGGGTTTTTTTTTTCCTTTTTTTTTTTTTTTGCACAAGGCCTATTTATGACTAGCAAGCAACCCTACTGGTCAACGGAATTTTCTTTTTCTTTGTCCTTATAAGAAACAAGCAATTTCTTAATAATCCCCCCTTCCCACTGGTTGTATGTGTGTGTCTCTGCAGAAGAGGATTAGTGCTTATTAGGTGCCACCATGGTTTAATGAGGTTCATTTTTTAGTACATGAAGAACAGTTTAATGGACAGTCAAGAGCCAAATCCTTCCTCCTTTCTCTTTTTATGCTCATCTCCTAATATTGTCATTAATTTCTCCATCCTACATTTAGCTAACTAATTAATATAAAAGAATGGTCGGAATCCAGGGGGCTGCATTATACTGGTCATTTACGGACCTATCAGTGTGTTCCAATGGACTGCTCTGAGCATGCCAGAGCTAATGAGAAAACCCCAGAAACTGATCCTCATTCCTCATATCCTCATTCCATTTCTATAAAGGAAACCTACATGAGTCCAAATACTATGCGAACATAAATTTGGTATTCATGAAAAACATTTGTACCATACTCATGATCCTGAATGGTTCAATTTACAGATAAAAAGAGTAACAAATGCAAACCTCAACTTGATTGATTTCAAATCGTATACAATAGAAGGCCAAAAGTATATGCACCCCTGACCATCACATCCATATGTGGTTCTTCTCCAAACTGTGATCACAAAGTTGGAAGCACACAATTGTACAGAATGTCTCTGTATGCTGAAGCATTACAGTTTCTCTTCACTGGAACTAAGAGGCCCAAAACTGCTCCAGCATGACTGTGCCTCTGTGCTTCATGCCAGCTCCATGAAGCCACAATGTGTTAAGGCTGAAATAGAGGAACTGAAGTGTCCTGCACAGATCCCTGACCTCAACCCCGCTGCACCCCAGGTCTCCTGTAAATGTTATTTTTATTAAATTTGCTGGGTTTAGCAAACACCCTTATCCAGAGTGACTTATAGAAGAACTCAATGTTATCCTTATTTTCCCAGAGGTGCAATTTGTTATACAGCCAGCAGTATCTGTACAAAGATCAGACGAACAATAATAAATAGACAATAAGAATCCCACTGGGCTAAAGTTAAAAAAAAAAAGTGAATACTACCAGTGGATACTATACACTACACAACTGCTACCGCATGTCATCATTACCAGAGCCATTTAACCAGGTGCATGCAGGGCTGCCGGAAGTGCTGGGCAAACTAGACCACTAGGGGGCGCTGCACCATGATTGCACTGACATGCCTAGGTGCATCTACCGGAAAAATGTTTCATGTTTGTACATAAATCTTAGCGTTGCCTTGCGCTTATTGTTAACTGTGCCAGTAACCTTTAGCATCATTAGAGAGGAGTTTTCACATCTCAAACTTGTAAAGAACTATTCGCGATTGACAATTTCGCAAGATCTTTTGAATGGATTAGAGAAAATTCCCATCAAACACCAAATCTGTCGCAAATTGTATTACTTCAAGCTAATTAAAGAGTTCACAGCAGCCAAAGCAAAAAAGGGTCCTCTTTTAACAGTATTAATTCAATACACTGTCTTAAGTCAAAAATATGGGTACAAAAATATGTGATAAATTGGCATTTGATTTCTCTTAAAAATTAGACCATAAGGACCGGCATACACCACCATCCATATTTCTGCCCAGAGCGCTGGATTGTCCTCCCTTAGCTCTGGATGCATGATAGACTTTGAAGTCTATAATCAGACTACTCAACTTTGACGAAGAACAGAGTTGTAATGTTTGTCCCTTGCCTCCTTTCTACATTTATGATAATGTTTTATACCATTTTATACTACCGTTGACCAATGCTACAGATTCTGGTTATAAATTGCCCAATATAAAGTATATGCCAAATACACAATTGTCCTTTCTCATCCTTTACAGCTGCCTACTTTTTACCCAGAAATGTGGCTTGACCCCACAGTAAGGAACACGCTACAGCAAAAGTAGGAACTGTCCTCAAATATAGGAAAGGAATTCATTGAATTAATGATTGATTAATCAATTGCGAGGTGGTGAAGTGAAAATGGCCTCCATTGGCATTGATTCTTTACATATATCATTCATCTTGCTTTGTGTGTCACCTGATGACCAATTCGATTGAGATTCTTGAAGATCTGCTGCATTGGAAGCTACCCATGGAGGCCTGGGGTGAGCCTGCACTCATCGTTTTACAATAGATGAATACTGAATATTGACAGCAGACAATGTGGCAGATGTGTACAAAAGGCTGCAAGCTTCTCTCAGAGAGATTAATCCTCTAGGTGAGAGGGTTCGGTATGCAGCACACACGCGGAATTGGCCTGGCAATTTTAATTCATGAATTTTTCAACTTTGTGAAAACTCTTTTACGGTGAGCGCAGTGTTGCAGAATAATGAAAATCAGCAAGCTGAATCCAGATGGACCCCACAAGCCACGGCCACAGTCAGAAAATTATGCAATATTTAATAAACCCTTAAGTAAGGAATAAAAAATGAGCTAGGTGTGCTGTTATAGGAAATCAGTAACATGTGTAGGTTACCAATGATGGGGTCGGGTGATGGAACCTGTCATTGTTGAATATGTCCGAAAACAGCCAATTAGCCAAAAATAACAATGTTTTATATGTTAAATAGCACAGTTTTTCATCCACTCACAGTTATATTTAATATTTACAAGTTTCTCTTTGATATCTCTTTATTGACATTAATAAGTTTATCAGTTTGCACATTAAATATCTTGTTTTTATATTGTATTCAACTAAATGTAGGTCAGAAACGGCCTTGCAAATAATTTCATTCTGTTTCTCTTTACACCTAAGCAGCGTCCCGACTTTTTTGCAATCGGGATTGTAGTTTTATGGACTTTCCCTTAAGGTAAATGTAACTACAAGCAAATAATAACTATGGTTGTTCTTTAGCAAGTAAGAATTTATAAGCATTGGGAAAATACTGTGGTTTAAGAGGAATAATACTTTTTGGGATTCACAAATTTGCTAATATTAACTTGCCAGAGCATCTGTAGTGACTCGGATGGATTCCAGCAGCTAGCATATATTGCAAAAGTGGCATGCCAAATTCTAACTAATGTTAAATATTGGTTAGTCATAACATGATATTTTACTTCTGATAGAAAATATCATTTCAAAAATAAAACTACGTGGCGTTTAGTCATGCTTCACCAGCATACCTACAGAGGTTCAATGCTGTTTTTCAGACAGAGTTGCTTACTGTAAAGAAACAGCTTTAAATAAATAGTGAATATTAACTAAATATTAACCTAATTTCATCACTTAGAAACATTTACTTTTTAATATCTGTATATATTTGGTACAGGTAGTGACGTTTTTAGTACATTTTTTTGACCAGATACTTTTCTCCGTACTTTTTCCATCCTTGCATTATGGGAATATGTCACTGCCAAGATTTGTGGCCATTTTTCCAACAGCATGTCATGTTTACAAAGAGGTTACAACAAAGCCATAGCTAAACATGAGGAATGCTTACCCGTGTCTCATATTGTCTGCTCAAGATACTACATTGTCAAGTAGGGTTGCATTTCCTAAAATTCAGTTTTAGCAAAAAGTTTTTGCATTATTGAATCACAGAAATCAAAATTTCAGTCACACACAAAAAAAAAAGACACGTCAGTGTGAGTTGACCCAAGTGGCCGAAATCTGCTTTCCGCTGGTGTATTTTTGTCTTTGATGGATACACTACTGGCAGAAATACATCACAAGTATCTGTCATGATACGGCATACCGTCGATAGTTTATCGCTGCTCTTTTTGCATACGGGCATCTTCAAGAGAAGATACTCAAAGCACCTGGAGGACACTGTCCATTTCAAAGAGTTCATAAACACTAAAGGTACATCATGAGCAGGAGAGATTTTATAGTCTCTGAGGAAAATAAATCCTCACGCATGTGGATATTGCTTTGTGACTTTACTTGGCCTTATCTGTTACTAATGAAAGTGGTGAATGCACTTTCTGCAGGCAGAATAGATTTCGATCCACAGTAGCCAAAACAGACTTAATCATCTGCCTCTGTCACTCGAAATGATTTCCTTCGCAGAGATTCCAGGCCATACTTCTGACTGCGAATCATCCTTCTTAAGTGTTCTGTAGGGGACAGGGATTGAAGGTTGGAGGGGTTTTAATTTTAATTATGCATTAATCAATTTTCATCAGATACTGCATGTCAGCAGAAAATATTTAAGTGACACTCTAACACAGACAAACACCGGATTTGGAGTCGGACTCCATTTCCCAGAACGCACCTCTGACTTCAAAGATGGCTACCATGGATGCCAACTCCCAGTTCACACGCTCAAGTTCACCTCAATGCTGACTGCACACACCTGCACACAGTCACCACTACGCAGTATATGAACACGCTCACGTTGCGTAGTATTTGTTCATCTTTGATTCTCATCTCACGTACCAATCCTTTGAAACTAGTTCTCTGCTTCTGGTTTTGACCAACATTTGTTTTCTCATTTCATGAATATAGCCTTGCCTCTGCTTGTACATCGCCTCACCCTTTACCTGGATTCTGAGCTTGAGATTGTGTTTTGGATTTGTTCATGCTTGACAGTCTTTATTGTTTTATTCACTGCAAATGTCGCCATCTCTATCACCTGACAGCAGAAAGAAAGGGAAAGAACCATCAACCGATGTTGCAATCTTAATGATTTTTTATAGATTTGGTGACTAACCC
>JAQQZR010000012.1:22121372-22145131 GCA_030068235.1 Notoglanidium macrostoma | reverse complement strand
ACACACACACACACACACACACACACACACACACACACACACACACACACACACACACACACACACACATCACCTCTCGGCTGAACAGCTACATCTACTTCGTGTATACCTCAGTAGGTCTTTACTTTACTCTGATTCTACATCATTTTAATCTAACTGGAAAAATGTGTTCAGTGGCCAGAGTGAACGCATTCCAACCTATGGTGCTGCCATTTAATGATCCTGGCAGTATAATGTGCCAAATTTGAACTGGTCCACAGAGAAAAGACCCAGCTCTCTCTATTACCACTCTGGCACTGACATTTTCTTCTGCATAGGTATTGTAGAAAAATTCTTTCAACTGTTGACTCTAATCTCCCAGCTCAGGGACCAGGCACTGGGATTAAAGTATGCCTTAGCTCATCCAAAATCACTTTGTGCTACACCCAAAGCCTCACAGGTGAGACTGGAGACTGCAGTGAGAATTGTACCTGTCATTTCCACATATGTAAAATAGCTCATTTTTTTGGCATTTCAATTAAGCTGAAGCTCTCACCTCCGCTGACAGTGTGATCAGTGCTTCCTCTGCAAACCTGAGATTTCTCTGCATGGTTTGTTATTGCGTAGCTCGTCTGTAGCACATGTCTGATCATTCACACATACACTTGTTTGTCGACCAGCTGTAGTGTCATCAGCAGATATTTCTAGCTCTATGTGCCCCTTTAGCTCAGTTCAATCTTCACTCACACTCAGATAATTTTCTGCCTGAACATGTCTTACAGATAATGCTTGTGTATTGGTTAAGGATTCAATCAAGCACCACTGTTTTTTTTTTTATTGTTGTTGTTGTTGTTTTAAATGGTCTAGATTATTATGTGCCAGTTTTCTGATTGGTCAGAAGATTTTGATTTTCTATAACAGAAGCTCACACACACCGACTGCAAGGCAATTAAATACTAAATAACATATAATCAACATATTTAAGAATGTGCAGTTATATAACAAAAAGAAGCAAAGAAGCATTTAGTCATTGATATGATAAAGCTCTCTGTAAGAATCTGTAAGTTTATTTAAGATTTAAGGAATGAATCTGCAACAGTGCTGTGGATTGCCATGTTAGAGTCTTCATGGCTGTGTCTCACTAACTTGACAAGGTGTGTTATTGTTATTATTATCATTATTATTATTGCCTTCAAGAGGAAGAAAAAGAGGGGTCTGGTGAGAGATGGACATTTTATAGCTGTTATAATGTAAGTAAGAACAGGAACTAATTTGCCTTTTGGACTTTCGTAAATTTTTAAATGTAAGTATACATGGATAAAAACTATAACATGCCATTCTTGAATTCATACAAAAATTCCCTTGCTATGCTACAAATAAAACAGATTAAGATGTAGAATAAGAAAATATATAACTTTGTAACAGTAACAGTGGTACGTGTAACCCTGCTTAGCATCAAGCAGAATCATACCATCCCATTATCGATTATTAAAAATTATTAATTATTATAAAAAAAAAAGAATTCACTATATTGTTTAGGCTTCTTAGCTTACCTAACTTAGCTAACCCTGCTTTTAATATTCTCTGAAAACAAAACCTGCAGATTTAAGATTCTACATAAAACCTCTCAGAGTTGACTCACAGAGACAAACCAAAGACCTCTTTATGGTTGTAGATTTAAAGGATAGAGAGCATTGTGAGTTTTAAAAGCATTTCGATCAATGATCATTTTCACACCACTACTTGCTTTTTTTGCATGCTTTCCTATTAGAAGGTCTGATAGCCGACACAACGCTACGCAATCTTTCCTTTCACATGAGAGTGGCAGCAGACTGCGTTAACACAGTTCACCAAAATGCAAGATTCTTTTTCCACTCAGTTCATCTGCAAATGAATTTAAAGAAAGATATTAAGTCATGGCTACAGACAAAAAAGTTAACAGCAAGACTTGGGAATTTCAAAAAGAGCTGGACACCACTGTGCATGGAAAACCTTTCATTAAATTTGAAAGAGTCCTTAACTAATGTGGATTTGCAGCAAAGTAGTAAAAAATTACCATTTAATTTGTGATTATTTGTTTGTCCAATATGTATTGGTATTTTAACGGTCTAATCTGGCTCCTTTTGACAAAAGTTTGGATACATCTGATTGGTCCGGCTAAGGTAGCAGGACTAAGCACAGTCATCCCTCTCTTTCAAAGAGGAAAGACGTCAGATTGTGATTTCATTTTTGGTATTCATATATGTCATCTTCAGCCTTTGAAGCCCATGTCATTGTGATTGGGAAGGTACGTGTAAAGTATAGCACTGATATAATGAAAACGATAAATGCTTTTGGATCAGAAAGTAAAGAGGCTAAGCACACAGTGTTCAATCAAAGTACAAAATTACAAATGAGAGTTTTGAAAGGACAACCATAGCCAAGAATGAATTATCATGCTTGAACTATCATGCTCACAATTTAGGCAGAAAGGAGCAACGGGTAGCCTTGCTGTCTCCCTGCTCCAGGGTCCCTGGTTTGATCCCGAGCTCGGGTTACTGTCTGTGCGGCGTTTCATACAGGACTGTTGAAAATATTAATGAGTCTTTCAAAAGGGTTTTTTTATTAGTCACTCATGAGCAGGCATGTGGAGCAGCGAGATGAAGACTTGACATACAGAGTGCTGCAATTTTCTGCAGAAGCATCTAGAAAAGAACACACTGATTACAGAGTAAACTGGCTATCAATCACTGAGCAGATGTTGTGTCAATGTGCAACCAAGAAACTTGGTTTCTATCTCAACATCAATACAACCCATATCCATACTGAGAAGATCACCAGACACTTATCACACAAATGTGTGCCATCACAGCCTGCCTTCTTGTGTCATTTGTTTTTAAATCCATCAATCCTAACCAGCAATAAGGAATTCTTAGACTAAAAAATGTATCCTGATATACTATGAGAACCAAAGGAAATCAAAAATAATGATCCTCTTAAAATCATGCTAAAGCAGTGTAATCAGCTTAAACTTACTTAAAAGACGTGGTAGACTTCTTTTGTTAGTTTGAAAAAAAACAACAAAGAAAACGAAACCCCAAGTCAGAATCCTACTCAGGAGCTTGGGGCTGACTCCTCGGCCTTGAGTTCAGGAAGTGACATCAAACCAACATGGCTACTCACTGCACCAGAAGTAAACAGAGCAGCACTACTTACTTTTACATAAGTTACACTGTATAAACAATTATTTCCCTTAGATCAATTAATGTACAGACATATTCAGTGGTTAAATCTATAACACTGACGATGTTGTGTTGTGATGTTGTGACGAGAGGAAAATCTTTTAAACCTTTCAGATGACCACAGTTAGCTGGCTAGCATGTTGTTAACAAAAGGCAATCATTGGGGGAACAGTAGCTAGGTTTCCATTGCAGTTTTGCTTAATTTGCACAATTTGCACAATTATGAATGGTCTTTGTTTCCATTGAGTGATGTTATGCGATTAAAGCTGGGTTTTCTCCTCTTGCAATATCTCCTACAGAGCACTCGTTTTTCAAAAAGATGCCGTTTTCGTTTGTTCATGTCATGTGACTTAAATGCGAAAAAAATGTTTGCATTTCAATTTTGACAAATATTGCTTTATCAAATCATCTGAAAATCACCTTTTGCTAGTGTAAAAACATTTTTTGCGATATTTGAGAGGTTGTTTTTTTAATCAAATTTTAAATTACTAATTTTTCACATTTCATATTGCACATCAATCAGGTTAATGGAAACACAGCTAATGGTTTTTCCCCACTTTGTAGCTTTTACTCATAGATATCGAGCATGTCGTCATTCCAAACTCTGACTTCTTAAGTTAAAAATCGAAATGCTTTGGCAGGGGTGTCATGGCAGAGACGGTGTGATATTAGTAACATATATGCCAGCTCAGCTACATGAAAGATCCTTACGCTCCAGCTTAAGGCACAAAAGAAGTCTGAGTGCATGGTGAAGAGCGCCAGCAGCCAATCAGGGAATAGGAAGAGTAAATATGCTAGAGAGTAAACAAATGGGAGGTAAAAGTATAAGAAGAAAATGGACTGATGGATTTTTTTTCTTGCTGAACAGCTAAGGCATTTATTTCTTGCTAGTGAATGATAGTCAGCAGATTTATCCACTCTGTGGACTTTGTATTGTAACCCGTGACCAATCTTCACTTCTCTTACAAGAACGCTCACTCATTATCACCACATCCCTGTTGGGTCCCACTGGCAGCTTGAGCGGGAACAGATCAGCCTAACAGCTCTGCTTCTTTTTTATCATCTCTCTATCTTTAACATCTTGTCTGTAATTATATCTGGAATCAGATTTTGTATAATCACCCAAACGAACCACCACTATTTGGAGACAAGCAACATAAGGATACATATACACACTATCAGGCCTCAGCCTAATTAGGCAGATCAGATCAATCAACAGAAAGAACAGACATTTCATTTCTCCAGTCTCTTCATCTCATCTTTCTTGTTTCTGTAATATCTACAGAAAGGCAAAAAAAAAAAAATGCAGAAAAACTGCATAGTTCTCTTATGCTATCTAAAGCTAGCTAGATAATATTCTTGCATTCCTGTAAAATCTGCTGATGCTTTCAGATAAGGGAAAGGGGGAAAAGTGAGATCTCTGTGAGTTCAATCATGGCATGAATGTTAGTGCCAGATGGGCTGGTTGAGAATTTGAGAAACTGCTGATCTCCTGGGATTTCTGGGAGAGTGGTGCGAAAAACAAAAAAACGTCCTGTGTACAGAGGTTGAAGCATCTTGTTGATGAAAGAGATCAGAGAAGAATGATCAGACTGATCTGAGCTGACAGGTGATTTTTATTCTAACATATTTTTAAATCCAATGTACTTAATTTAAAAAATATTAAGTGGAATAATCAAATCAATAAAGTGTACTATAAATCCCACCATGGGTAGTAATTGGGGGGAAAAAACAGAAACATTACTATTACCTAAGGAGTAGAAATGTCTTTGGAATTGTCTATTGCGATACAATTATAACTGATTATTGCCTAAACAGAAGCGTGAGCATGAGGAAGGCTGCTGGGAGGGGATGACATATTTCCCCATTTCGCTCTCCGTCTGTCAAAGCCGATAAGCAACTTCCCCTTTCGCCATCTCCGTCTGCTTTTCTCATTTAAAACATCTCCAGAAGCATTCTACATGAAGCACAAACTAATGTGGCAGAAAAGGCTGCTGTGCTGAGCCCAAAAAAATGAAAGAGCTTCACCACGAGCAGAACGCCAGACAGAACAGCGTTAATGTCCTTAAGAGACATACGCATGTCAGATTCAGATTTCCTTCAAGCCATCTTGTCAGCATGAGATTGAGATATGTCCTGTCTCAAGCAGGAGTGGGAGGATGGACCAGCATTATCATATGGAAATCTGAAATAGTTCTCTAATAAATTCAAAAAAGCAGAATAGAGCTATAGAAAAATATCATTTTAAAAGTCATTTCATGGCTAACATTATTTGCCCTTAGACATTTGTATAAAGTCTTTAAAGGTACAATTAGGGGCAAAATGGACAAACAGGGCTACGCCCTCTGTCCCTGCATTTAAGAAAGCTTTATTTTTGGCATCCAGATTATCTTATATACGTCATTGTAAATAAATATGCAAGGAATGATGTGAAGAAGAGACTGGGGATAATTTCTTCTTGATTTTTTCCAACAAATCAACACACTTCCTAAGCTATTATAGAGATTTGATATTTGGTCACCAAATATCCCACCCACCAGTTCACACTCCCTTATCATTTGATAATGTTAATATATGCTTTTTCCAGGACATTTTTGGACTTCTGCTCATGCTGTGTCAATAACACACCCAAAGAAACATGCTACCTAGTCTATCCAACACACGTGAAATCAAAGATGTCTGTGATTGGCTAGTCTCACTGTGATTGACAGCAATTGGGTCCATCCATAGACATTTCTTACACTGAAAGTATATTAAGCAGTTCCCTAGTGCCACTGGACCATGATTTTTAAAACAAATATGCATAAACACACACTTTCTTAGAGAGCACAGAGATCCACCAAGGACAGTAGTCACAAATCTTTATACTACTTTATATGTCTGGAGTTATCGTATTTCTACACTGGATATGTTTTGTCATTATTCAACTTTACTGCTATCTAGTGGATTTTAAGATGTGTGGCATTGTTGAGTGCGGACCACCTCCAAGCCCAAATGTCATATCCCGAGACGTTAGGAAAGGGAAACAAATTTTGTGGAGCTCAGATCCACTCCAAAATGTAACAGGTTCTTCCATTGCCCATGCTACACCCTGCCACCAAATTTCAAGGAAATCAGTTTGGTAGATTTTAAGCAATCCTGCTAGACAAACAAACAAACAAGCAAACAGAGAGACAAAGAAACTGTATCAAAAACATTTGATGAAAAGCTTTATGAATCAGGAAGTCACAGGGCTCTCCCTTGTGGTGTGAAATTGCAATTTGCTGAATTAAATTAGGTAAATAACATGAGAACAATATGGTCGTTTTCATGTGGTGATCACATGTCTAACACGTCAAGTTGCTAGCTTGTAAGAATTAGCTATAACTTGTACAAAGACAATCATCGCACTGGTGGGCAAAACATGAATCACTTAGGGTTCTTTTCAGAGCTGTAGCAACTCAAATGATCACAACCTGATGAACATTTTAGGTGCTATAAGGAAATATTAAAAATATAAATATAGTAAAAATATAGTAGCAGATAAACAAAACACAAATGACGTGGATTGCATTCTCAGCTTTCGATTTTCTTTCAAATAACTTCGGAAACTAGAACTAAATAGATTTAGCATTACCCAACCAAAGTACAAATTATATAAAAGGATACTTTTGAGTGGATTTAAAAAGATTGAATGGGCTGGCTAAAAGCAAGGGCCGCTTTTTTTGTTTGTTTAGCATGTTTGCTATTCAGAAGAATTACAATATGATATTGGACTTGAAATAAAAGGTGAAAAACTAAATAGAAAGCAGAAATGGTGCTAGCTATCTGTCTTTCAGTGATTTTTCCTATGTGTTCATGTGACTATAATGGCTCAACCGTAATGGTTTCGTGATCGAGTTACTGACAGGTAGTAGAAGTTCTTAAGCCTGTGCATTTAATATCAGGTCAAGCCAGGAACATTATCTTGCGTGAGCATGTAGCACCACAAAACAATCCCGTGTGTGTATATATGTAGCAAAACTATTTGATGCACTGTTAAGGTTAATCCCCGCAAGGTATGAGGCTGGAAATGATCTACTGTGTGTACAAATGTTACCTTGTATGTTCAATTGTCTCTCTTTCTCCAACATCCTCATTTTATGGATTTTGTCCACACCTTGCAGGGATTTATTGTGTATTCTTGACATGTATTAAAGCACCATCTCCTGTAAGAAATCCTTTAGTTCTATATTTGTTCACTCTTTCTCCCACTCCACCTTTGTTTTGGCTTAAGGCACTCCTTCTTGTGTTTATAGCATGGTAGAGGTGACACTTTTTTTTTGCTTTATTACTCCTCTGTGAGGAAAATGCTCTCCACTAAGCTGCTTGAGTATCATCGTTGCTGCACAGAAAGCTTTGAAAATCCACATAGAAGCTCTCTAATAATGAGGCGAGTCTGGAGAGCAGCTAGAGAGTATCCTTGGGCAGCTTTTTAAACTGGATGCACTGTTCTTTCTCTATACGCATTTTCTTTGTATGCAATTTTTAAAGAATTCCATCGTGGAATTGATTTTCAGCAGTCCCTGTCATTTACTATGTTGAGCCTGACTGCATTCCCATCAGGCCAGCTAACGTCTCACACGTCATACTTTGAAGTCATCAGTGGTGAACAAATATTGTACCTTTACTATAAGTTTGTGCCCCCATTCTCTCTGTCTCTAGTGGAGGGTCTGATCTTGAAAGTTGTACGGAAAATGCTCAGAACCTAGAAAAGGTTTATAAAGGTTTGTAAATGGTAAATCTATTATATATATTATAATGAAAATTTGTATTGCATTGTAGAATTGTAGTCATCTCCTGGAATCATTACTCATTACTCATTACAAGTTGCTCATGTATTTCAGTAATGGGTAGTAACGTATTTATTTTACGCATTTATATATGGGTAGTAACAAATTTATTTTATTGCCCCCTCTTACCCCTCCTTTTCTAAGCATGTATTAGAATATGTGGTTACCTGTCAGGTGTCGGTAGCATACTTCACACTCCCTTGCTTTTTCCATGCTAAACAATAAGCATGATTCTCCATTTTTCAAAATTTGGGTTCTCAAGATTATTATCCAGCACCATCAAACACTGATTCCTCTTCTTTCTTCTTCCTCGTCTTCCTTTCTTCTTCTCTGTTGTCATTCTTGTGCTTCCTCCAGGATTCACGCTGCCACTTGTAAAAATGCGGAATGCGCTCTCTAGAGGTTTGTCCGTTCTGGGCTACTGTAGCGGCGCAGCATGGTGGCTCCGTAGAGGTGGACCCGCTCCCTATGTAGATATAAAGGGCTCATTCTAAGCTTAAGGAAACATAATGATTCGTAGTTACAGCTACATTAATACATTAATGATGACATACTTATGAATATTACATTCCATTTTTGCTAATGGAACCCTCTAAATCCTACATAGTGGACCTTTAAGATGTGATTCTATACCAACAAGTTAAAGAAAAAAAATTGCCTGGTTGATGTCATAATTTCAGTCTTGAACCTCAATAGCAGTGGTAGGATAGGACATGTGTGAAACAAGAGCACCACCTATGTATAAAAATACACAATAGCACCATCTACCAGCTCCAAATGTAATACAATGCAACAATAAATGAATTAATACATGGTGATAAATAATCTGCAATGCTATTCCTTATACAGAAAAATCCACAGGGAGCAAAATTAATACCCAGAGTTCTGATTAAATTTTTCAGAGTTCATTTGTGTCAAATAGAAATGGAAATGTATGAATACTGTAGGGTGTTAACACTGGTGATTTTGCTGGATGCAGGACCCAGTTTCAGTGAGCCAAGTACACTTTTACTGTAAGAAAACACAAAGAATATGATTTGATGCTAAAAAAAAAAAATAGGATTCAGTGTAACAGTTACCCGATAACCAAAAAAAAACAGAATCAGTGTAGCATGATGTAAACACCATTAAAACGTCCTAAATGTGCTGTAATTGCATACAGCAGTAATTCTTCTGTTTCATTTTGGGATTCTGTTTATTCCTCCTTTAATGTCATTTGTCTTAGCTATGTCATCTATTCTCCTTCTTTTTATTTTATTTCTTTCAGCATTTCAGTTGTAACAAAGTTTTACATATAAAATATGTTCACAATTTTTCCTTAATAGTTCAAAGAAACAAAATTTTTTAAACAGACTTGAACAACAATTAGAGTGAGTCTTAAAGCAACATAGCATTATGTTATATTGCAAGTCGATGGTGCTTAAAAAATTAATTGATGTAAGATATGATGCAGTTACAATCCCAAACAGTGTGGGGGTGCTACTATTCTAAAATAAAAAAGTTACAGTAATATTCCAGTTAATCATATTACTTTAACCAACATATAATAACATGTAATAAATGTATTACAAACCTTATTTATGGAAAATAGAATAAAATACAGGAACGGTCTCTTCCATGTCCCAATGCAAAGGATCACTGGATGCTGTGATGAGTGTGAGAATGATGTAGGAACATCTCAACTCAACTAACCATCTATTGGAGAGTTTGGAGAGATGTGTTAGACAACTTTCTCCACAACTATATCACAACACCATTTGAGGCAACATCTGCTGGACGAATTGTGTGTAATACAGTACAGCTATATCCAGAGCTGTTTTGTCCAACACTGTACTGAGACACTTAATGTCGAGTTTTCATTTAGTCTGCCACCCAGTAGTAGTTTTAACTTTCAGAATGATGGTTTTGCTTTGAGGGGAACCAAAAAACCCCGAACTGTATGCCTGTGGGCCCAATTTTGTGTACACATTGCCTGTCATGTGACGTGATTATTCATTCTAAAGGATGTAAGATTTTGCTATCCTGTGCCCAAAATGCCTGCTAGCATAATAAATATTTTTTAAATAGCTCACTGCCAACTGTGCCCGAAGCTGGCAATTGATATACTGAAAAGGTGTCAGTTGTAGAACCCACCCTAAATGTCCATTTATACATTTTAATCAGCAATGTTGTTGATGACGTTAAGTGAATCAGCATTTTTTCTGCAAGGCTACTAGCAAACTAATGAATAGTAATGAGTCTGCGTATAATATAAATATTAAAGAGCAGGCAAGCAGAGAAAATGCAATGCATATGTACAACAATTTCTCACAAATTGACATGATTTTAAGAGTATAAATGACTGGATATGTGATTCAGAGACAAAGTAAGAGAGACGGTATTAAGTGCTCATTAATGCTTTATTCAGGTGCGTCTGTAATTCTTTGTATACTGTATATCATCTCACAAACAGACAGACGGACCACAGCCTGTCTGTGATCACAATATTTCACAACACTGAAGCCACACTGTTGAAATCAATAAAGGGAAAAAAACAGCTGTAAACTAATATGCATAAAATTAGTCATTAAATACAGTCATATTTTAGCACCAAAATGGATGGTCCATGTTGCAGCCTCCAAAGATTCACACACACACACACACACACACACACATGTACACACAGCCTTTGAGTTAATATATGAAGAGTTGTCTCTCTAAAGAACACCGGGTGAGACTGTCTATAGTAGCATTCATAAACATACATTTACATTATGTATTATACAAAATATGACACGGAATGACACGGCACAGAGGCGAACATAGAAAAGTGGCACAAAGAGCTGTAGGAATTAAAACAGAAATACTTCCCTTTAAATAACAAGGTTTATAAGAGCCAAACTAGAGCCAAACCTTTAACATCAAGGCATCACACACTCTATGCAATAATATCATATCATAATTTGCCATGAACTGGACTGAATATAAACCTATGCTATGATGTGAAGTGAAGTCAAAGCAGAGAAATCTGGACAGAGTGATGTCACTATGATGCCTCCCTGATTAAATAAAAAGGGTGCTACAGCTAATAGATTTAAAACAGCACCTCTAAGCCTGTCAAGCTAATTCAAGCCATACATTTAAGTACTCAGCATCTAAATATGCAGGCCTGTTATGACAATCTATATACCCGATATAAAAAACAGGTAAAAATCCGAACACAGTACTTAACCATGAACTTGAAGAAACACCGGCTGCTTGGACTAACAGTTTCTCTACGGTATGATGTACAGTACATGTGCTACATGGAGAAAATTCCACAGAAAGTAAAAGAAAAGACCAAACAGCCTGAACTGATTCTGTACAAGTGAGACAGCAGATTGGCTACAGTGCAGCTGAGCTGAAAGCAAATTACACATTCTGGGCTTAATGCTTACTCTGAAATAGTGACTTTGTTTTGTCTTGTGCAACTGAAACTGCTGATCTGATAACACATGGTATGTGACATTTCAAATACAGTGCCCTCCTGAATTATTGGCACACTTCATAAAACGAGCAAACATAATCATAAAATTAAAGGTGCAGTTGTCAATTTTGGAGAAAGATTGTTAATATTTGAACTCAACAGTCAAACAAATACACACCTCCCTTCTGTGCTCCTTAAGAAACTCCGCCCCCCAAATTCATGGATGCAAGCTTCCTCTGTCCCCTTCCCCCTGTTACTGATTGGCTGGAACAATGTTGTGTGACTCGGCCGAGCCACTTTATTGTTTCCCTGTTTACAGAGCAAGCGTGGTGTACGAACACCAGGGTTTTTTCAGCGCACACACAGAACAGACAGCTAGCGTGAGCAACATGAGTAGATATTTGCTGAATTTGAGGGGGAAAAAAGTGTTTTGCATTAGAATTGATGACTGCACCTTTAACATTACACACAATTCAAAACTCTAAAAGATTTGGCTCAAATGATAAAATCTTTTTTTTTCTTTACAACTTTTTTAAATAACAGCATTATCTCTCAAAAATATTAACACAAACAAATTGTCATTCTTAAAAAAATAAAAATAAAAAAAAGAGCACTCGCCAGGAACTGTTGTTGCCTTGTCCTGTTTCCCTGGGGTACTTATATGAGGTTACATATATGTAAAATCCCTTTATCATCCATTACCATGGGACAAATCAAACTTTCCACACAAAAAACATGGTTATTGGTTGCTGACTTACACAAAAAATACATAAGCAGTTAGAATAACACATAATACAAAGTTTCACGTATCTGAAACAGTAATGCTATTTATTTAATTCCTGTGGACAGTGTGTTGTGGTCAGATGAAACATTTTGGCCCTTCATAACATCAGCATAGAAGTAGATCCACACTATAAATTATGGCGGTGGCTCATCGATTCTTTGGGGCCGTCTTCTGACTGGTAGGTCAGGGGCTCTTGTGAAGATTGATAACATCAAGAATTCTGCTATGCACCAAGATATTTTAGCCAAAAACCTGGTTACCTCTGCCAGGAGGTTCATGTTTTGTACCAAATGATGAAACAAATGTACTTCTAAATACAGAACGTCAATACAGGAATGTTAAAAGAAACAATCATTTACGTGCAGTGACTATCTGAGTCTCTGGATTTGAACCTGACTGAAAGCTGAAAATGGAAGAGGGGACCAACATTCCTCTACAAGTGTCTCCAACAAGTTAGACATTACAGGAAGAAACTTACTGCCATAAACTGCATAAACATTTTCATGAATGGTGAAATTTTCATGAAATTCTTAAAATTGTTGTATTTACACAAAAATTTACTTCACACTTGTGTTCCATCACCATATTTGCTCACTGCTTAAAAACAAACAAAAAACCCTAAAACTCAAACAGTTCAGTCACTGTATGCTTCACAGAAAAAAAATAACCACTGAAATGAGGACATAAAAAAAGTGTAATGGAGATTTCAGGATGAGTCGGCATGCTAGCATCCAGAAATAACACTCTATTTATGTATTCCAGTATAATAATGACACTGATTAGTATTTTTATAGTAAACCATCTTATAAGATGTCTCCATGTAATATATATCTTGAGATTTTTTTAAACTGAAGAATTTATCTATTTTCCAATACCCTACAATTTAACATCAATGTAATATGTAATATGTGCACCTTACTGAACTGAGGCAGGTGTGTGTGGGATTCAGTAAAGAAACTCGCCATGGTTCTACCTGGGTTTGGTCCTTTCAGCTAAACCAGGATTGTGCCGATGTTTTGGTGTGCTGCAATGCATGTTCTTAGTGCTGGTTTGCGATACAAATTAAGATTTTTAGGTGTGTGGTATGTAACAGCAATACTTAACCTTGTGCAAAAACCTGAACACATACTGAATTTTATGATTGGTCCACGGTTGGATCAGTGCCTGTATTTCGCTGGTTACGGAGGTTTTGAAACCAGTAGTAGCCCTGTTGTGTGTTTGAAATTTTCAGATGTGACTCCGCTCTAAAGCACTGTGTTTGTACAGTTCAGTATGAATATATGATCAAGTCTTGTTTAGCTGCTCTTGGAAAAATGGGCTCCAGTGTCACAGGGAGCTGCAATGTCTCAGTTAACCACAAGGTGGCCAAGGATCACCTTTAGAAGATCCATGCATTGTGTGAAATGTACAGAACCTGTAGGGGTCCAGTCCATGACAAATCATCACCCGTCAACCTAGCCATACTTGGCAGGATGATTTGTTTTTTTGCTGTCCAAGTCAGATTTTTTTCATTTCCTTATATTTTCTTATCTTTATCTGTCCACAGAATGCATAATTCCAGAAGCTCTGTAGAAGTCCCAGCACTAACTTTCATCATGGGTGGCTCATCACACTTTCAACCCATGTTAACACAAGCTCAAGGGAATTGTCAATTAGTGTCAAGGTCCAAAATAATCACAGATATTCAAAAATTCCACGGGCACTTGGTAGGTGAGGGTTAAAATGTGTATGAAGAACTCAAATGAACACCAAGAAAATGACATCTTGATATTGTGAAGAAGTCCGTCTCTGTGTGTGAGACCACATGGTTGTGTGTTTGTGGGAGGGAGATAAGCATGCGTGCAGTGTGTGTGTGGTGTAGGGGGAGACTGGTTGGGGTAGTTAGGGATGGGTTGGTGGTTATGGCCAAGAGCATTTCAGAACTTGGTCTGTTTTAACTTGTCGATGTGGTAGCAGAGTTTGAGCGCTGGGCCAAGCTTGAGTCCCAGGTACTTCATGATCATGTCACTCTTCAGCAGCAGGAGTGCATCTCCATCAATCTCCTGAAAGACAAGTTACATAGTCACGCATCAAGCAAATTCTCTTTCAGAGTTTCACACTATACTGCTATATCATTATGAGATGAAAATTCATAGTGAATTATCATACTGTGCTAATTATTATGAGCATGCACTGTACTGACTATTATGGATATATACTTTACTGATTACCAAGGGAATATACAGTACTGATTGTTATGGGTGTATACTTGTCATGATTATTATGGGTGAATACTGTACTGATTTTTATGGCTATACACAGTACTGATTATAATGGGCATATATGTTTCTGATTTTAATGGTTATACACAGTACTGATTATTATAGGCATATACAGTACTGACACTGATTATTATGGGCATAAACGTGAATTTTATGATTATATACAGTACTGATTTTTATAGTTATATAGAGTACTGTTTATTATGGGCATAAACAGTACTGATTATTATGGGCATATACAGTACTGATTTTTATGATTGTACAGGGTACTGATTATTATGGTTACATACTGTACTGATTATTATGGGCGTATACAGTACTGAATTTTAGGGGTTATTTATTAATTAGTACATACTAATTTTATACACACTACTGATTATTATGGTTACATACTGTACTGATTATTATGTTTATATACTGTACTATATATATATATATATATATATATATATATATATATATATTATGGGTGTGTACAGTACTGTTTATTATGAGTATATACTGTACTGATTATTATGGGTGTATACTGTATGATTATCATGGTTATATACTGCATTGCTTATTGTGATTATATACTGTACTTACTATTATGCGTATATACTGTACTGATTCTCATAGATACATATCATACTGATTATTATGGGTATATACTGTATTAAATGTCATGGTTAGATACCATATTGATCGTTGTGGGCATGAATGATAATGATTATTGAGAGTACAACCCCAATTGCTATCACCTATCACCTGCTACCTATTAATCTGTTTCCAAACAGGTGTTTTTTGAGCATTCTATAACTTTTCCAGTCGTGTGTTGCTCCTGTACCAACGTTTTTAGAATGTGTTGCAGGCATCAAATTCAGAATGAGTGTATATTTACAAAGATCAATAAGGTTAATCAGTTTGAACATTAAATATCTTGTATTGTATTCCGCTGAATATAGGTCAAAAAGGATTTGCAAATCATTGCATTCTGTTTTTATTTATATTTTACACAGCATACAAACTTTTTTGGACTTAGGGTTACATATACTGTACTGATAATCATGGGTATGTATTATAATGATTTCCATGCATATTCATTAAAGGATTCTCATCATTAAAAGATTAAAAACAAACATGCTTTTGGGGTTCATGTCTTCTCTCATGGTATATCATACTGTAATAAAACTGTAGCCGACACTCACATGTTTTCGAAAGAGTTCCACGTGTGGACCAAGAGCCTGAGGGTCTGCATCTTTGATAAACCAAACCACCTCCTCTACACTCCACCGGGATGGGTCTTTACTCGGAGGAGGTTTTGACTCACCTGTCTCTGTGGATGGACTGTAGGCTATAGAGACAACAGGAGACAGATCAATTGAGTGATTACAGTCATTACAATATCTAGAACGTTCTGCCCATACATGTGTAATTGGATTGCTGTCTGTGCTCTGTGTACTTTTGTGGATATAAATGTGTAAATATTTTTCGAATATTTACTATTTCGGTATCTTTGCCATGCCTATAGCATGATAACTTTGGTTTCTCTTACCACTTCTGTTTCCTTCCTGGAATGCACTGGGACTGGCCGCCGGTCTGCAAACGCCCCCAGAGTAGGTGGCACCAGAGCGAAACCCATATGTGGATTTCGAGGCTATGTACGGTGATGTCATCACACCAAAGGCCGTGTCGCTATGGTCGACAGAGTAGCGCTTGGACTCCATTGGTTCAGAGTGGTAATCATCCACCATAGAGTCTGCTACACATGAAAAGAAAACCCATTTCAAAATCATTTTGAAACTGCAATTTGTTTAGCTATTTACTATTCAAAGAATAGTAGCACTAAAAATAATATTTTAAGGTGAGCATAACAAGTTTTAGCAGGTACACCAGCTAGAACGAAGATTTTTTACATACATGGAGAAACTGGCAGGGATGGTGGCACAGGTTTGCTTTAGTCTCTGAGAACACCTCTTGTCTCATCTCAACATTTTATCCATTGCGTTCCATGCAATGACTATCAGCTCTCCAGTTAATCTTCACCTTATTGTTACTCACTGCCTCCCTGGCACACTTGGACAGCTCTCTTACTAATGGCACCCATCTCACCCTCCTCAGAAACTTCAAAGTTCCACACTCTTTTGACCTGACATTCAACAGCAGCTGCAAGGAAGGAAATGTTCTGGACCTGGTCTTCAGCTGGCCCTCCCCATCATTTCGCTTTTCAGATTGTCACATTGTATCCATCACATTCAC
Source organism: Notoglanidium macrostoma (assembly GCA_030068235.1). Lineage (NCBI taxonomy): Eukaryota > Metazoa > Chordata > Actinopteri > Siluriformes > Auchenoglanididae > Notoglanidium > Notoglanidium macrostoma. Next base: position 22,128,392 of record JAQQZR010000012.1, on the reverse strand, counting down.
TATCCCTTCCTTGAATGAACACCAACTGTTCATTGTCCTCTCCTCAGGTAGCTCAACCTCCACTTGATCTCTCCTTCCTTCTTGGCTTACCTCAGTCTAATGTTAAACCCTTCCATCCCTGTCACGTTTTCCTCTCTGCTTCTTGAATCAGCTGAGAAAAAGTGCTAGAAATCAAGATTTGACGCTGATCTCCTTTCATACTGCTTTCTTCTTTCAAAGTTATCATTTGATGTGACAGCTGCAAAGATATTCTACAATGGAAAGCTGGAAGGATGTGCATCAGATCCACACAAAACAGACAAGATTTTTTGTCACTTTCTAACCCTGCCAATTCATCCCTCCTACCCCAATTCCTACATTTCGCAATCATTCTTCTCTTCCACTTTCCATGTTATATTTTTCCTTTTTCTGCAGAAGCAATCCTGCAATACCACTATCAGCCCACTGCATCCCATTCCTTCCACAATACTCCAGTCTATTGAGCAAGATCACCTCCTTTCATAACTTCCATTATGAATGACTCCATAACAACTGGTCGTGCACTGTCTGCCTTCAAGACAGCTAGGAATAAGAAGAAGTCTTTTGAAGAAGACTTCTTTAGATATCTCAGGAATCTGCAATTTCTGACTGTGATCAATTCTCTTAAACATGCTTTATACAATCAGTCGTCTTTCTATCTTACACAGAAAACCATCAAGATCCTAACAAGTCTGGTTTCAAAACCGTTACTGAGAAGTTTCATGCCACTTGATCTGTCAACTGTCAATGGTCCTCATTCTTCTTGATCTTTCAACAGCCTTCAACAAAGTCAATCAAATCCTCATGAGCATTGGAATTCATGACACAAGGTAGTGGTGGATTATTTCTCACGACATCCGCTCCATGGACACTCTGTAATGACACTCAACTCATCTTCTTCATAGACCTTCCCCCACAGACACTCATGTTTCTGCTTGGATCTCAGCATGTCTAGCAGCTGAGCTGAGCTGCTGTACATCCCTGGAGATCATGCAGTCTTGTGATATCACTGGACAACATTCAGATCACACCATGTGATAACATGCTCAGCCTTGGGGTAGTTCCAGACAAACAACTAATGTTCTTTCTTTATGACACAGTCATGCAGGCTTCTCCTTTACTTCATCAGAAGGATCCAGCCTTTAATGTGCACAGAAGTCATGTAGGTGACTGTTCAGTCCCTTGCCATTTCCAGACTTGACTACTGTATCTTGCTTGTGGCAGGTCTGACTCTGCACACCATACGATCCTTGAACACAGCTTCAAGACTTGTTTTCAACCTCCCCAAGTTCTCAAACACCTTCACATTGGTGTCTTCCCTTTACTGGCTTTTTGTAGCTGTCTGCATCAGATAAAAATACTGACACTTGCCTTCAAGTAAATGCACCAGCCTACTTTAACGCATTCATCACACCCCACACTGCAATACTTTAGCACAGCTTGATTGGACCCACCATCCCTCAAGATACAAGAAACACACAAGGCTTCTGTGTACTGACTGTCCGAATGTTCAATAGTGTTTTGGCATAATGGTTTTCTTAGTCCCTGACCTAGTTAACGTAATAGGAAGATATTTTTCATGGAGACTACAAAGCAATTCTTTAAGTCACTCTGTATATATGCTGGAAATGAAGATCCCAGAGCATGTGATGGGGGTTTGGGTATCTATTTCCATAAATAAGGCTTATATTATTGACACTTTTCATGTAATAAATGTTTTGAGAATAAACATACAATTGTTTCGATATTGCACAAATGAAATGAAAGGAAATTGGTTGGGTCAGTATTGTTAAGTGGTGAAAAATAACATAAAGGATTTTTACAGTGAATCCCATTGCACAATGACTAATGGATGGTCTGCATTAGGTGTTAAACATGTATGAACACACACATATGGGTAAACACCTGCGACACTCCCAAGACAACATTCCACTTTTAGATCCAATAACTGCTAAGATGAGGCTTAATTATTATGGGAATAATTTATATTCCCCGAAACCAAAATTTATAAAGCAGCTGCATCATCCTGAACTCCATAAATCTATTCCTCCTGCTGTTACCAAATCCATGGAGGCCACGACCATTACGTCCATTTAACTGCAGAAAAGAACACTTGAGAAGTGATTAACCCCTTTCTGACAGGCACTCATGAGGGCTCAGGAACGTCAAAAGATCTCCTCCACACACTCTCAGTGTGGGAGAGGGCAGATAATGAGTCAAAAAACTACAGCCTTGCTGAAAAGTACAGCGACTCCAGACAAGTGGCAGCACAAAAAAACTGGCTAAGTTGCTATTGTAAAAGCACTTTTATTCAAGCTGATTTACAAGTAAGGCAGGATACAATTGAAGCATACAATTTGAGGCCTTGCCCATGGGCCCAAAATTAGTTCTGTGGCAGCACTAGAATTTTGGACTCCTGCTTCCTCTGAACCCCCGAGTACAGATCCACTGCTGTCCAAGGAAAAGTGTCAAATATACAAACAATTCAGAAGATTTAAATTTAAATAACACATTTTAGTGTAAACTGTAATTCTATTGCCTATTGCATTTGTTCTAAACACCGACTTTATAGAAAATGGACAGCGTGCACTTATTCACTCCCATTCTATAGAAATTAAGCCAAAATACCTCCACCATGTTGTCAAATTTGCAGCGAAAATCTGCGTATTATGGACTCTCTCCTTCTCAAGTTTGAACAGTAGAGATAATAGGCGAAGTCAAAGCTTTGGTAGACCCACCCCTTTCTCCGGTAGAATTGGATCCGAGGAATATGGTCACATTTTCAAAGTCTCTTTATTACATCTACCCAGAGAGCTTTAATAGTTTCAGCTGGAGATATTTCATTTATACGGATGCGTCTAGTAAGGACATGTACCACTTGGATAGGAACTGGAAATTCGCTGACAGATTAACCATGGTGTCAGGAACAACAGCTAGTTTAGACCGCAGAACAGTGAGTTAAAAACTCATTATTTGGGACAAGTAATTATAAAATCCATCCTAATGTTACTGGTAGTGAATTTGTGCACTATACTATATATATACTATATACTGCACTAACTATATGCACTAGCACAATTAACCTAGCATGATTAAATAATCCTTTTCTTATGAAACCTCTTGATGTTTCAAACATTTTTAACAGAAATGGCAAATTTTTGTATTAGTGTATGTGTCCAGAATAAGTATGTATAGGATAGTAAATTTGAGGTCTGCTAGCTGTCTAAAGGCTATAGCCGGTCTCTTCCAGGAAAGCTGTCAATCACTAAATTCCCAAATTCACAAAAAATTTTAAATGTGCAGATAGCATAGTGAATACTAATTCTTCAAATTCGACAATGTAGATGGAAAAACGGTTTAGATGAGAAAAGTGACATGGAAATTAGACTGTCATTGAAACACATGAGAATGGGAAGGGCTAAAAATGGTACAGTAGCCAGCCAGCAGGGGTGCTAGACATGTGGTGGCTCAACTTTCTAGAGGTTGATACAACTTTCTAGAGCTTGAGCTTCTACAGTTGATGGTCCTTCACATATAACAAATGACAGGAAAATTCAGCCATGGAATCTTATAATACCCTTTTCCACCAACAGAGGTCTCCATCTCTTGAATAGCACAGTTCCTCATTCATGTCCATCTTCACTTCCTGTTCTTATTATACATATATTCATCAAATTCTCAATGTCTATGCAAAGTCTTCCCAACTATCCTGTTTGTGTAATCTGATCTTAAGGCTGACTGCCCGTTATTTACTTTCATCTATAAATTTTTTTAACCATATCTATTTTAGATTGATTAGATAGTGTTTGCTGTGACTTTCTGTGTACCGGAGTTGCTGAATGGCCTGAGTTTTGGGAAGTCCTGCTAATAAACCACAAGTATCTGAATGCACCTGCATAGCACAAATGAATAATGACTTTCCCTGCATAAATATTGGGACACTGGCACATCTGCTTCGAATTCCATTCCTTAAGTGATTTTTTTTTTTATTCGAAGATGAACTGAGGAAACTCATAAGCAATTAATGAGGCTGATGTCTTTATCCAAGCACAGAACAACTTAATAGAGCCAGTTATTATGTCATTAAATGTGATTAGTCTCAGACACATTGAGGCACCTACAGCATTATAATTATTAGGGATGTAATAAGGAGATAAAGGAGATGTACAACATTATTGTTATTAACAAGCAGTCTTCACTGGATTTAATCACTTAGTTTCAGATTATGTTGATTGACTTTTGGGTCATGGTTACAAAAAAACTGAACAATTTTAGATGTTTGAGAGAAATCAGAAGGAAGAACTTCCTATTAGTGGTGTAATTATTATTACATTGCAAAGTTCTGCTAAACAAATTCCATTTAAATGGTTACAGAAAAACACCAAACACCAAAAAAAAGCTTTCCAAATTAGACCATTAAAGAGCTAGCATATACAAGAAGAACACGAGAAGGTGCTAAATAGGCAAAAGAGAAAAGATGTGCACTCACTTGACTTGGATTGTCCGTCTGAATGCTTGTCTGTGTGGGCTGAGGAAGAGGAGGAGGGAGAGGAGGAAGGTGCAATTGGCTGATCACTGAAGAGGTTCTCACACAGGAGGCTCCGGCAGAGCTTTTTCAGGAAGCGAAGGACATAACCGACACTGTTCACTACTGGCAGACTCAAAAGGTGCTGCTTGCCATCAAAGGTGGCTGCAGGGAAGAGACAGAAATAAATAATCAGCTGAGTTATAGTCACGTGCACAGAGAAAGGAGTTAGTACCAAAAATTGCCCACACTTGTCATCAGACATAACTACAAACAGCCAATGGTGCATCTCATTTATGCCCAGTGGCAGATATGTAAAGTGGCTGATGAGTAGGCCTGAGTGAAGTTTAACACTGCACATTTTCTTCAACAGGCTTAGATATCTACAAAATGGTGACCTCAACAATAATACAGCCTTGCCTTAGTCTTGCCGTGTCCCGCCACTAGAGGGTGGTCACTGTGCAATTTTACTTAATGTCAATCAAAAAAAGTAAGAGAGGAAGTTCTGATTATTAATACATAATTCTAATAATTCTCAAGACAAAACAATTCATGTTAAACTTACAATAAACTGGTAAAAAAAACTTATAAAAAAAATTATTCTTGAATTTGAATAGGTGGGCCTGGTGTCAATCTGGGTGGGCCTAAGCCTGCCTGGGCCCACCCAGGCCCACCCATAGACCTTCCTTTGGTTACACCCAATTTGAGTAAGATATGGTAGTGCAATATGTCCAGTGCATTGTCTGACTTTTTGAAAAATAAACATCTTAAGCTTCTGTGGTGACAACAGAGCCAACACTTAGACACTGGAAGAAATTTGATAACATTTTGTTAACAGAGGAAGTATTTGATTGCTCGCATTCCATTAGTATGCTTTTGTGTGTGAGTGTGTGTGAACATGTGTAACCTGATATTTTCTCTCCTCCGTAGCCCTGTGTGAGCAGGGTGAAGACCGTTTTCTGCTGGTAAGCGCTATCGATGCAGCCCTGCACGGCCTGCTGCAACACCACTGAGGGCCGCGCTGGGCCGAGGTGATCAGGAAGCTGCATGACTTTCTGTCTGTCCAGGTTAGGGCCAGTGTTCACCTGTTTATTCACGTAGATACACACTACAGAGAGAGAGAGAGAGAGCGAGAGAGAGAGAGAGAGAGAGAGAGAGAGAGAGAGAGAGAGAGAGAGAGAGAATTACTGTCTTTCAAACAAAAAAGTGATTGTTCTCTCTTCCTCTCACTTTCTTTACACCTTCCAATGATTGAAATTCCTACTTGACCAAGAGTATAAAAACATAAATACAATATATGTTAATCATTATAATTAACAGCATATTATTCTGAATTATGTTCTGTAAAGCTAGCAATCTGATTTATTCTGAATATTCCAACTAATCTTATATAAACATCAAAGCAAAGACAGACATAGTCTGACATTTGGTTTAACTTCGAAGTTGGAAGTTGGAGCTCAGAGCTCAGAATTATGTCATTTTCAACCTCCGAGAAACAAATTGGGGGAAAAAACACGGGAGCTTGTGGATGTTTGCGTTTTGTTAGCAACAAGCTAACAAAACAACCTGCATTGTCAGTGCTATGCATTTAACAAGCTAATATGTCTGTATGCTAATTGATCCAATTTTGGAAGACTGTTGTAAGTTCCTAGTAATAGGAATCTGATTATAAACAGAACTGGTTAGATTTAGACCTCCTTCACTACAGGGTAGAGCTCTACAGCAACTTGAAACTAGCAAGACTTTAAAAATCATTAGGAAGAAATAATACAGAACCAGAGCTATCATTAACAAACCATTAATCACTCTGATCATGTACTTTCCCTCTTAAGCTTCATAAGAAGCACAGAATGCTCATCAAGAATTAAAGCCCATGAATAAATCATTAGCTGAAACTCAACTCGTATTCAGAAAAGCACATCATGACTCATCATCGTGATTAGAGAAACGTACTGCTTTCACATCACACTTCATATTTAACCACTTCAGAAACGATCCATGAAAGTATAGACATAACGTTTCACCTCTGCACACGGGAAATGACTTCAAACACACAAATCCTTGAGATGGTAGCTTTTAGATTCTACACACGACACACATGAAAATGAACAGCTGTCTAAAAAGAATATCTTAAAAACAAAAACAAGTGTCTTCCAAATGCATTTAAAAGCTTTTGTTGTTGTTTTCCATTACAAAGGCCATTTAGCTAGATATTCTGAAGTAACAACAGCAGCAACAGTGTCAGTGTTCGAAGGAGAAAATGAGAAAGTAAAATTTGATCACACAGTAAAAGACAAGGAAGGAAAAAAGCACACTGGGACTGTAAGAACACTAGCATATGAATTTGTTGTTAAAACAACATATTCATCCATCCATCCATTATCTATAGCGCTTTATCCCTCTGGGTCGCGGGGAAGCTGGAGCCAATCCCAGCATCTTCGGGCGAGAGGCGGGGTACACCCTGGGCAGGTCGCCAG
>JAQQZR010000012.1:22075517-22096933 GCA_030068235.1 Notoglanidium macrostoma | reverse complement strand
GTGTGTGTGTGTGTGTGTGTGTGTGTGTGTGTGTGTGTGTGTGTGTGTGTGTGTGTGTGTGTGTGTGTGTGTGGTCCATCCTTGTAGTATAGTTCCAGAGAATCAATGCCAAGGCACACTGGTGGCTTGTGGTGGCCCAACACTTTATTATATGTGTGTGTGTGTGTGTGTGTGTCTAAACAAAGCCTGGCAACATCATATATCTTAGGCGTGGGAATCTATAAAGGCCTGAGTGATTACATTTTGATTCAGGGTTCCAGAATGCGAATATATAAATAATTTCTTTATGCAACTTGATATACAGTAACCTACATTACAGTGGTGGGCAATATGACAAAAATGTCATATCACAATAATTGATTTATTTATACGCTACCAGATATGTAGCACGAAATATAACTTAGGTAATAAAATGCAGACAAAAACCTAGTGCTGAATTAAAAGTGTATAAAAACTATGAAGTGTAAAGAAAATGCCTTTAATGATAGCTGAAAAGAAAAAGAAATCTGAAAAAAAAAAAACCACCATTTCAAAGATTGGAAATGGAAATGAACTTACATTTAACCAGCTGCTTTCCTTCAATTCAAAGTAGTTTGTACCGATTAAAAATATGATAATGCGGTACCAATGATATCTCAGCAAAATATATGTCGTGACATAATTTATCACAATATATTATATCATCATATTGCCCAGCTCTACTACATTGTAACTGGCTGTTTTTGAAACATTATATTATTTGGGTATTTTCATATATTTGTAAAACCTCTATGCTTAATTAATTCGTCGTGATGTGACAATATTATTAGTACTTTTCTGAGACATTGTGCAATTTGTCCATTTCCAACTCCAATACTATTCACACTAAAAAATATATATTTATATTTTAAACACTTACAAAAAACACAAAAAAAAAACACTTATTGGGTATAAAAATCATTTTTTTCCACTTTAACTCTAATTCTTTAATAGCTTACATAAAAATAACTTTTATACAGTATATAAGCTTATAGGTGTCCTATCATACTCATAATAGCATATATAATCATAATATATTACAAAATGAATTATCTTTCTTATGCCTATTGTAGTACTAAACATAAAATATTTCTAAGTTTCCCCACATTTGTGATCCTTTATTCTTAACAATTGTGTAGGAATTCCCATTAGAGATGTCCACCTGAAGAACAAGCTGCAGATCTTCACACTGAATTGAGCAGAATTTATGGCTTCATGACGCTAGACGTATCTACTGTCATTCTCAAAAGTCTGGAGGATATAAATGTCCTTGAGTTTGCTCTTTTTTTTAAAGAGGAACTGAGCACCATTTTGATTTTCCTTATTACCTAAAAATAAATGACTGCTCTTTAAAGAAGAAGAAGAAGAAGAAGAAGAAGAAGAAGAAGAAGAAGAAGAAGGTGGTCTGTTTTTAAACATCCCCCTCCTCTTCGTAACATGGATAATGAGGCTAAGCTAAAGGTTGGGAAGAATTGATTCGGCACAGTGTGGCCCGTGACACACTGTTTTTAATCAAAGCCCACTTTGTCTATTACAACAGTCACTCCATTATAAAAACTACAGCGCTGACTGACTTCAAAGCTGAAAAGTCGCCAGCTCAGCCCTTAAGTCATTTGCATGTCTTTCCGTATACCTGCAACCTCATACAGGGCCATTTGTTTTCACGGTGTGCATCTTAACACTGGACAGAACAGGTAGAGTGCATGTGCAGTAAATCTGCTCATAACTAGTCAGGTGTAAGTGACAGGATATTATAATTAAATCAAACCTTTTACATTAGATTAACAAGCTTTACTTATTTGACTGCATGACTGAGTTCATGGACGACAGATCGGGACGTGCAAAGGATATGGAAATATATTGGCAATAGGGAATTAAATGACCTGATTTGACTGTCAACCTGATCACAGACAAAAAGAGGTGACTGAGAGGTCAACACTTGCGACGCTGCAGATCTTTTAACCTAAACTTTTCTAAATAAAGCGGAATTTGTCAGCTATGCAGTTTGATCATCACTGATCAAGCTCAGTCAAATTCTATCCACATGTGAACAGAGAATTTGGTAGGGCAGAATGGCATTAACAATGACATAACCTCAAACACAAGAGGTGATAAGAGGTTTAAGTCGAGAGACTATTAGTTGATGTACGCTGAGTGTCCTTTTAGAGTAATCCCATCGAGAGCCAACAACATACAGCCATCCAGCGTACTATCAATACACACACAGAAGTCTACATCTCAAAAACTTCACAAAAGAACTAAATATAACCCACAAAAAAATTACACACAGGAAAAGGCAGAGATGTGTTTTTCTTCTTCTTCTACTCATCCTTCATGTCACTGTGGTGCACAAACATTTCTAAAGTATACATGCAATCAACTCCATGTATAATCCCTCTCACCAACACTTTGCAATATATCTTACAACAGGAATGTTTCTGTACATTATAGATTATAGACAATGTCAATGCTTCTGTTTGTGGAAATGTATTCATTTTAATTCTGATTCCTCGTAGCAGCCATGGAGCATTATAAAATCCAAATTTGATGCATAAACTGCTACTCTGGCAACTCTGTCATTAACAGTACTGTCATCTGCTCCTCCCTCGAGCACCTTTGATCATTATTATGTCCAGTAATAACTGTATGGAGCTATGTGGGGCAGTGAAAACACGTGTCCATGAATCTAGAAAGGTGAGCAAATCGAAGTGTCATTGGCTTAAACAATATTTGTCAAATTTTTTATATCATTGGTCAGTCAAAGGAGGTAGCTTGAAGATTTACAATTACTGAACAGCCCCTATAGATGATGACCTTAAATTTCGACATCAAATGTTGTAACTTCCTTCAATCTGAATTAGATACTCTTGAATATTGTTACGCATGACATTCCTACCATTTACACACTCCTTGTCCCACTGCTTTACCGCCCACTATATCTAGATCGTGTCCAGGTTGAGGAAGAGTGCGGCGTTCACTCTCTCTATTTGTTATTAGAGAATAGGCCTGAAGGACAACAGGAGTTAATTATTTACCCATCTTTCACACCAGAAGTTTGTGAGCTTACTATTACTGTAAAGCTTATTTTCTGGATGGCTCAAGAGGCACGCATTGGTGAGGGCTTATTTTTCCAACCTTGAAAACTCATGCACATAGAGGCTATCTCTAGAGGCTTGTTTGATCCAATAATAAAGATTGTGTGTGTGTGTGTCCCCGTATTCAGGCTGGCAACTTGCCTCAGGGTCTCATCACACACCCCACTGCACAGTGCATATGTGTGTGTGTTTGTGTGTTTGTGTGTGTGTGCATTTAAAGGGACACAAAAACACTAAATGCAGATCCCTGTCTAATGGACTTCAGCATTCAACTTCAGAAGGCATGCTCGTCTAAAATACATAGCCATGTTTAATCATTAGCCCCCTTGGTGATGAGCACGTGCCATTCCTCAGAATCAAACTCAGCCACAACATTAAACAGCTTGGGTCACTTGCAAATAAACAAACAAACCACATGAACAGGATGCCCAGGTTGAAATGTATGATGGTGTGAGGTTTAAAAGTGCACGGGCTTAAAATAGACTACATACTGAGATGTGTTGACAAGGCAGTGCAGAACGCGCAGGTGGGGCACATCCCTGGAGGATACACACCTTTCTGCGTGAAAATAACAATCTCAATATAATGCGTTCAACTTTATTATAGTTTCTTATTCTTATCCAAACGGTGCTGGTTGAAAAGTAGATTGTAGCATTGCCCTGCTGTAGCTAAAACACAGGGCAACATCCAAGTGCAAATGGGAGTTCGAGGTACATCAAGTGCAAGATCGCGTGCTAACGTGCACAGTGCAGCATTTTGCAAACCATAAACATCGTCAACGTCGTCGGGAATCCAAAGCAAGAGCTCCTACAGGGAACTTGGCGCGTGCTCGCGGTTCTTATAGCTTTAACACATACGCGCGCGCGCGCGCGCGCACACACACAAACAGACGCTCACGTTCCCCGTCCAGCAATGCAAAAAATGTTAAGCCAAACAGATATACACTTTACCTCAGCGTTTACAGATGTTATGTCTGTTCGTTGGTCCTCATGGGTCTGCTGGCGCGTGCAGACCCACCGCCTCGCCCCGGAAGCCGCGAGCCCGGTCTGCTGATCTGCGCGCGCCGCTGCTGCGGATGAAGCGTTTTTTCGGTTGAGGGAAGAGAGAAGAGAAGAGACACCGCGCGGATTTCAGCTCGCGAGAGAGCTAGTGATCAAACAGCACGAGGAAATCTCGGGTTATTTATTTATTTATTTACTTATTTATTTATTCTATATTTCAAAATAAATATTATCTTTTATTATCATTATTATTATTATTTTCTTACTTAACCTAGGTCGTGTGGAAAGTGCGTAAAATCGCCAGTGCAGGATTTCCGATTAGTCGTTTGAGAAAAAAAACATCTGCATCATTTCCCCTCCATCATCATCATCGAGTAGAGACCTGCAGCTGGAAAGGTTCGGTGTTTAAGGTTTGACCCGATTCCCACTGCATCCAGTTTGCCTCTGGGGTTTTTTTCGTCATTCAGTGGTGCTTATGTAACACTAACACAGGGCTCCAGAAGTCTTTTTTGTTTACAATCTGTAATGATTTTGCCCCCACAATTACCCCTCCCGCCGACCAACATCTGGCAGGTAACCGATTTATTCTTCCACCTTAAAAAAAAAAAAAGTAATTCTGTCAATCTTTTATAAAGGCCTAAAGATGCAGTTCATCCTTCTGTTCCGAAAAATAGAAGAATCCAATAAAAAGTGTTTTTTTTGTGAGCATTTGGAAAACTTTGTTTAAAATGAGCTCCCTAAAGAAACCTAGCGAAATGTAATCTAGAATCCAGATGTCTAAATGCTCTCCTAGATGTTGTACTGAAAGGATTATGCGCTCCTGTCGGTCTAATGTACAAATAAATACATGAAAACTGAGTCTTGACATCAATGCGCAAAAACGCACATGAGCTCTGAGCGACACAGGAGACTCCAAAATGCGTTTTAATCAAATGAAAGTGGACTACCATGCTTTGAACTGACGACTGAATTTAATCCGATCTCTATTTAATACCTAATCTTTAAATATGTAAACCATCGCAGCCCAAACTCTTTTAACCAAATATAAAGGATAACCGAAAATTGCGCCCTCTCCTTTTTAGACATTGGGATTTTTATTTCCTTTTATTCATGCTATTTTTCACTCCCTCAGGAAAATCCGAGTTAAAACAGTAAAGCTAGCGAATCTCTAGAACGGATTTGCACCGTGTAAAAGAACGGAAGCTGAAATCAGAAGCGGAAATTAATTAAAAATGCCGATTACTAAAGATCCAAAGCAAAGGCTTGAAGTCGCAGCGTCAGGCACGTGGTCTAACATTTAACCTCTCCCGAAATGAATTCCTGACTGTTTCCAGCCGTTTATGGAGTAGTCTGTTAATATGTTGGAAAATAAGCAACACATGAGCAAGAGGTGTGGACATTCTCCGTAAAATAAATAAATAAATATTTTTTCTCAAATCCTCCATGATTTCAGAAACACAACGCAATAATTCACTCATCATACGCAGTAACGAATGTTTTGCCCTCAAATTCCTGAGTCTTTTAAAATAAAAATCATGTTCAATCCAAAGAGAAGAAACCAGTTTGTGTATTTGGATGTTAATTTCTTTGTACCAGAAAAACAGTAGGTGTGATAAATAAACCAGAGTGTCTGTGATAATCTGATGTATATCTCCAGCCTCCAAAAAACATAATTTTAAAAATTATTTTATTTGAAATGACTTAAATACAAATAATATATATTTTCCATTTTTACAATGAGTATTCTTGTAAACAAAAGTGGCAGACATACTGGTTTTCTGGGCACTACACCTCTTTTCCGGCTTGTTTTGCTGGGCTATACACGTCAAGCCTTTATTGGGCGATAACAATGTATGTGTGTGTGTGTGTGTGTGTGTGTGTGTGTGTGTGTGTGTGTGTGTGTGTGTACACAAAGGCTTATTTTCACCATATTTCCCAAGTCACTGCTTCTCATACACATCGCTCTAAAGGACTACATTAGTGTGGATCTGTAACACTAAACTGTCTACCCAACTGGAAAAGTGTGTATCGCTTGGTACTTGTGTGAATGTGAAACCGAGATACAATGCTTTCTTTAAAGACACAAATAGCATTTTGTTTAGGCTAAAGCTAATTTAAAAACAGGGAAAGAATAAAGTGTACCAAAAATGAGATGAACCTTTAAAATACATGCGTGCCACTTGAAGTCCATCAAGTCCTGTATTATCGGAACAAAGAAAAAAAAAAATCATAACAGAAGAAGTAAAAGGGGGAAAAAAATAATTACAGAGATATTTTTTATACATATCCACAATTCATGCTTGCCTGCAGAACATCTTTCCGAGAGCACCAACAAACAGATCTCGCGGGTCACAATTACAAGTGCAGCCGAACACCTTCACACAGTCATCAAATAATAATAGCGAAAAAAATCCCCACTTTTAGATGGAAATAAAAATAACCACGTCCACAGGAAGGCTAAATCCATCCCCTTTTATTATTATAGCAGGGGCCTGACGGCAGACTGGGGGCATCCAGCCCATTAGTAATCTTCACATCACTACTATAGACATGTCACAGCCTAAACAAAGAGCTTCTCGGGAGGGAGAATAAAGCTGGAGTTCTCCCTCTCCGCTCATCCTGCTGACATAAAACAGACCACACAATCGACTGTTTGAAACCACAAGACAGTACGTCGCCTCTGCCCGGTCAATAACGCCCCTCTCACACCCCCTCAGCGAAACTATGTCCAAACACACAGAAATATATCCATATAATCACAAAAATTAACAGATAGAAAAATAGACAAACTATCTTAGCTAAATACTAGCAAAACTCTAAGAAGGGGGGGAAACAGGGCCTGCTGCCGAGGGCCTCAGTCACCACTCGCCAAACCCCAGCCCTGTGATTTCAAAGAAAGGCAAAATTTCACATCATATAAATAACCCAGATTATTAGATGGATATTATGGTTATTTGATTATTGGCATTGTAATTAAAGGCATCAAAATAAATGCAGAAAAAAGGTGTACCCAAATTCTCTCAAAACTTTAAAGTATTTAAAAGTGATGCTCTCTATACTTTCCAGTACGGATAAGGTATATCTTACAAGTGGAATGTGATCTAAATACGAAAATACTAAGAATCGATATTAGAATGAAAATGTTCGTCTAATAGCTGTGGGTTGCCAGTATGAAATTGCTCCAGATCCTGATTACCAGAGTGTTTTGAACTCGCTCAAGCATTAAAGTCTAGAACTGTCTAACTCAACGAAATCCTAGAGACGCAGTGCCATGGAGTAATGTGCTGTTAGCGGGTCAGGCTCATGGGAACGACAAAGTCACGCCTGCCAAGTTCGACTGTTGGAGTGATCTTTAGACTTCAAGGAAAGAAATTACCATCGCTAATAAAAATACAAAAGGGAAACAGCAGCTAAATCTCCCTGTGAATTTTACACAGGACTGTATCAGGACCAAGACACACTAAACCACTCAAACCCAAAGGTTAGAGCGCAGTATAAACCCGGCTGTGGAATGTCTGAGAGATGAGGAGTGCCACGGGCGGAGCTGACGCAGAGCTTCCAAGACCTCGAACTAGAATGAAAATGAGAGGATTAATATTTACGCCTCCAGTTTCCTATCGAGCATTGCCACTCGCCACCATGTGCACCCAGCTCAAACTGCCTACATCCTGATCAGTTTGTCTGTTACCTACAAATGTGAAGAAAGAAACTACTCACCAAAAAAAAAAAAAAAAAAAATCAATCAATGACTAATCCGTATGTGGAAAAAAAAAAAAGATGAGGTGTCTGTTTCGTGGAAAGCAGTCTGTTTATTTCTCTCAAACGGCAGTTAGTAAAACGCCTCATTGTGGACTTCTAGAAAGTGACCCGGCAGCCATTTTGGATTTCAAACGGAACATAGCGTGGATTAAAAAAAAAGAAAGAAAAAAAAAAAAAAAAAAAAGAGGGCCATGACATACCTCTTAAATGTCACATGTTTGTGTTTACACTGTGTATGGCGGCGCTTTTGAGCTGCAAAGTTGTTTGTGTGTGTGTGTGTGTGTGTGTGTGTGTGTGTGTGTGTGTGTGTGTGTGTGTGTGTGTGTGTGTGAGAGAGAGAGAGAGAGAGAGAGAGATAGAGAGAGAGAGAGAGAACATGACAGGGCACATGGGTGTGTGAGTCAGTTCATATAGGGGTGGCTGGATTAGTCATTGTCTTCGTCGTCTTCCTCAGACTCCTCGATTCCGTCGCTGTCCTCCTGGTCCTCCTCCTCTTCCTCGGTCTCTGGGATGTCCCACTGTGGATGGTTGTCTAACATGGCCTTCGCTTCATGCACCTCCAACTGAGAACAGCATATAGACACAGTTTGTACACCTCCAAACTAGAAAGCATTTTACTCTGACAACCTGAGAAATTTTGACCACACACCTCACATGCTTCATACAAGCCATAAATAATGACCAAAATGTGACCAAAACAAACAAACAAACAAACTGACCTTCAGTGGCTTAATCTGATCCAGTCCCATATAGGAGTCTGACCTCAGAATCACTGAATACTGATAGTTCCCTGTTTTGGATGGAGCAGGGAATTTCAGCTCGACCTGCACAAACGGAAATTTAGGAACGTTAATGATTTTAGTTTAATAAATGAGCCAGTGCATACAAACAGGACGCTCGTTAAGTTACAAAACCAGATGAAACAGACTTTCCATCCAGACAGTATGTTTGTGTCATTTGGTGAATTATGGTGCACCAAACTGTCTGGCTCAGTAACTGTCTCTTTAAATGTACAGACACTGCAGCATGGATGTTGCCTGGCAACAAGCTGCTGTGGAAAAGATGAAGCTAGTCTCTCTCTCACACACACACACACACACACTCATAGCACACAAATCCCAAATCTCATTTTTACAACAATACACACCATTCTTCGCATAGTAACCATGCATATCTTACATATAGTTTATACATTTATAAAATTGAGCATTATATAGTGAAGTAGGCATGAGCACGACCTTCAGTAAACTTGGGTCACATTTGCTAATGAGAAAAAGGCTAGAAGTATGTGTGATCCAACACCTTTAATTTGAATACTAAAAACACTAAATTAGCATTTAGAATTGTGAAAAGAATTCCATCCCTCACCTCTTCCGTGTCTTTCAGAGTACAGACGTGGTAGGGCATGGACACCAGTGTCTGATCCTTGCGGTCAGCGATGTAGAGCCACCACCACTCCTGCTTCTCTTCTGGGAAGTACAAACTGTACACGGGATGCGTGACCTTTGACTTGGTCTCCAGCAAGGCCCGCTCTCGCCGCTGGATGCTCTGTTGCAGCGCCTCCCACTCCTACAGACCGCGTTAAAAAACATTACTTGTATTTACAAAGCTTTAACTCAAATCCTCAACCTTTTGTTTTGACTAAAGACAAGCACACACACCTCCTCGTCATCTCCTGTGACCTCGTCTGCCTCGGTGTCGCTCTGTTTGTCACTCTCGTCATCCCTCTCGCTGGGCGAGTCCTTGTTTCCCTCCGCTTCGTCCGATTCACTGCCCTTGTCCGAGAGCTCTTCGTCTTCCTCTTTGACTGCTGCAGCCATTTCCTGGAAAAGCCACAGCAGCAGTCAATAGTCGAAGGAAACCCATGAACCAGGAGGAAACTCACCCTCTTGCTAGGGTGGAGCAAATATGAATAAAGACCTGTGTTTGGACACTTACATTTCCTGCCACGTTGCCATTGGCCTGCTTGGCCTTGTCTCCTTTGACCTGCTGCTGAGAAACTGGCTTTTTCTTTGTCAGTTTCTTCTTTTTGGATTTGGCTGCTTTCTTAGCACCTTTACTCTTGTTCTGCCACACTTTCATTTTGTTCTTAGCGCCATCACCTTGCTGAAAATAATTAAAGAAACCCGCTGTACAGTGAGTGAATCACTTACCACTTGAAACATGAAAAATGATTATTAAACTGTAGTTAAATGAAGCCCGATTTAAATATTATTAAAGACGTACCGCCTCCTCCGTGTTGGCCTCTTCCGCAGGTGCTGGAGCCTCCTGCTCTTTCTCAAAAACCTCCTGAAATGGAAGACAAGTATAACTATATAATTAATAACAAGACAAAAGGAGAATGTATTTTAGACATGTTTCTCCTGTAATGTTCCAGTTACATGAATAATCTACATAGTAAACTGAACAAGTAAAATTTAAGCTGGTTCTGGTTGTTGCATTGCGATCTCTGTCTAGCACGAACCTGGATAACACAAACCAGCATTAAAACTGCAGTAAGATTCATTTCTTCATATAACTCAAATCAAGAACTGCACTGACTTTTTAGAAGCATTGTAGACTTTGCACTCAAGCGTGAAACAGCAATTGTACACCCAATAGCGAGAAGCGACAAATTAGTCCTAAACAAATATTAAGAATTGATGATTAATATTAAGCAAGAAATTATTTCCAATTGCTAAACAACTAGCTTACTGAACATTACTCATTCATAATCATTCACTAATATACAATGCATTGAATGGGCTTATGATATATTATACACAAAAGCACAAGTTGTTTTATGCTTGTTTTACCCTAACCCTAACCCTAACCCTATGTCTATAGAGTTTTAAATTTAGCTAATGTGCATCTTAGAGAATAGTTTAAATTAAGAAGAAATTGTGTTTTAACATCTAAATGTGTGTCTAAGTAAAAATATTGTCTGATACAATGCAAAAGGGGGGTTTTTATCTTGTAAATCTAAGTTTACTGGAAAGTTTAAATCAAAACCAATTTGCTAGTCTTTATGCAAAATGACAAATGGAAGGAAAAAAATACTGAGTTTTCTGAAAGAAAGTCTGCATTTTACATTTTTTGGTGCATCGAATACTGAAGACATTACACTGACCTCTTGTGGATGCCCCCCGTAACTACACACAGTCCAGAAATATCAGTAGAACGAAAATACACTGGAGTGAGAGGCACATTGTGAAGGAGGACATCCTGAGACATCATCTCCTTGGGTAGATTAAATAAAGAGCCCATACAAGATGGCTTTTTATCTGCCAGCTTTATGCAAAGTAAAATTCGGGGGGGGGCGCAACACTTTATGCATAGCTACTGGGTGATAAAATTGGTTTACTGATAATCTATTGATGTGATGAATTGTTTTGCTTGTTTGTTAACCAAACCATCTAGTTTGCAGACGTGCAGTTCATACACCACAATGCAAGTGTGTCCTTATGACAAGACTTATTTAGATAATAAACTTAAAAAAAAAAAAATAATAAAATAAATTTTAAGTTGTATTTGGCAAAAAGCATGTGGACACACCTGACATGTAGAATAAAATTCATGTCGTCATAATTTAACAATTTAACATAATTTAACAACTCTGACCTACATGTCTGCTGTGCCTGGAAAAGTACAGCTGCTTCTTTATCACCATCAGTTTTGCTGATGTGCTTCTTGTACTTTTCTATAAGGCATCTGACATCTGCTCAGATTAGCCAGAAAACAATGCTTTCGGTACCCAAACTCAGGCTGCGTCCTGAGCGTCATTACCGATGAGGGCCCACGTATGTAGATTTCATGATTAGATTTGCATATTTTGCTCATGGGCTCATCCCCGTGTTCTCCTTGTCCCCTTTCCGGATCTCTTCATATCCTTTTCTCTCATATATACATAGCCCTTACATTTTGTTAATAAATTAGAGCAAGCAGAATGCGAATACTGAATCCATGTCTTACTTTTCTCCAAGTGCTTGCCTCCCAATGCAGAAATGGAAAATCTCCGTAACCGCCTGGCTCTCTAGTTCAAAGAATTGAACCTAACAGTGGTACTTCAAACTTGCCAGAAAGTTGGAAGCACAGAATAGCAAAAAACGTCATTGTGTGCTGTAGCATTACAATTTCTCTTTCAACTAATCGAAGTGGTCCAAACCCGTTCCAGCATGACGATGGCCCTGTGCACAAAGCCAGCTCCATAAAGACATGGTTTGCCAAGTCTGGAGTGAAAGAACGAGTCTCCTGCACAGAGCCTTGATCTCAACCCCTCTGAACACCTCGGAGATGCAAGAAGGTCAGTTCAAGCCTTTTCTATCCCTAGACACAGGCTACAGCTCCTCCCAGGGGAACCTCAGACACTCCCAAGGCAACTGAGAGATATAACAGCAAGAGCCTCATTTCCACCACCTGTACTACCAAGTGCATGTGACCATAAGTGAGGATAAGGATGTCTATCTGAGCTTCTGCTTCACCGTAGCAACTGGAACACTGCTGCCTCACACTCCCATTTCCATCATTCATGGAACAAGATCCACGATACTTAAACATCTCAGCCAGGGGCAAGGGCTCTCCCCTCACCCAAGGTGTGCATGCCACTCTTATCCAAGTGAGGACCATTGTGTAGTTCCACTATAATTGGAACACACTGCATGTTCTAAAAATAGGGGCCACCGTGCCAGTTCTGGTCCGAAGGTACTGCCCCAGATCTTCATCCAACATTGAGGGGGAATATTAACCACAAAACCCCAGTCTTGACCAATGCCATTAACATCTCCTGCCAAATATCATCCACCACGGGAGCCTTGCCACCATGAAGGTTTCTAACTTCCATAGCAACCTCAGCCACAGATATGGACTATTTAAAAAAAAAAAAAAGATTTCTGATACTCATTCTGATATGATACTCATTCTCAAAATAAGCACTATAGGACTGAACATATGTATCTCGTGTACCTCTCTCAAGCATCTGCTCCACCTTCTTCAAGAAATCTCATGCAGGCAACCCCTGATGCCCATTGACAAACGGCCTCCAACTGCAAGGCCCTCAGCCTGAGCCTGGAGAATATTCCCACATCTCTTGTGGGAAATCTGGAGAACAACCAGAGTTTGGTACCGGAGCCTTTAGTGTGTGGGGATGTAGGGCCAAATGTGACCCGATCCAGAAAACTGAGTCACTGTGACAGCTGTGGGATGTTTGCCTGGTCTTCACAAGGAAAAGTGTTACTCTGAAAACTCTGAGGTCTCCAGTTGTATTCTCGATGCTGCCTATTACCCAAAGATCTGTGCAGCACCTCACTCAAGCAACAAAAGTTTTTTTTAAAACGTGATGGACAAAACTTCACAGAAAAGTGAATTTTGGGATTGTTTTGCTTAGATTTTTGAAAAGTTACCAAGCAATAAACACTGTACTAACTTATAACCCTGTGACGGCAATCGACTAAACTTGTTTGATATGATTTGTGAGGAATCTGTTTGCCAACTAGCACCTGTCTATTACGGCAGAGTAGCAACAACGATGCAACCTTCTGTTATGAACATGGACCTGGTTCCTTTCCTTCCCACCTCACAGACTAACTCAGGCTCCTCCCCACCAGCGAAGTGCAGCAGCATGGCAGCCGCGAATTTACGATCTGCAGTACTCTATACCACCCAGTAATCTTGTAATCACCTAATCGGATTGCTTCTCTTATTTGTACCTTACTTGTGGATGGAAACATAAGAATTGCTTACAGACATCCTCTTCCGTATCAAAGTGACTGTAACCGTGACGATGGATCCTGCGGTGATGTTGTTACTGTCTTCATCGTCCAGCACTTAACGGTAATAAAAAGACAAACACACACAAAAAAAAAAAGACAAAGGTTGTTTAAAATCACTTGGAATACAGGATGTAGATATGTCCCCTGAAGCAAAGCCTCCACTCCCTACCTTGAAGTTTGGTTTCCATGGTAATATGGGGGAAGCTTCCAAGGACTGCTATAACCTCGTCATATTTCTCCTCTCCCAGAAACCTCAACATGTTCCTCCTGTCCGAGTCCTTCAGACTCACCAGGTCCTGAAGGCTCCGTACCTTATACTGGGAGACAATGTGAGCGAGTAAGGAAATGGAAATTAATAAGCTTTGGAAAACAATATGAACGCTGAATGAAAATCAACCAACTAAACACCACCAAGCTAAAGGTACCAAGACATTTGGGGATCTTTGTACCTTTTTGGAGATGCAGTATCGGAGGTGCTCTTCCTCGAAGTGGGGCAGCTGCAGTAAAGGAGACTTGGCCTCCTGTAGCCCCTGTACCGCCATCTGAGTCAGCTTCATACAGTTCTCGATAGAGGACAGTCTGGGAGCGCGGAATCCTGCGTTCATCAATCATATAAATCATTGGGTAAACAAAAAAAAAAACACAATCTACAACAGTGCTGTACTTCTAAATCCTAAAATAATGAGTGTATCTACCTCCTCTGCTGGTAGCCATCATTGTAAGCTGGCAACCGACGTTGATCATCTCCTGAAGCAAAGCCGGGCACTTTTTTATCACAAACCGCTGGTCTGAGAGAGCAAGCAATTAAGTAATTTAAGAACAAATTTGCAAAACATAAAAACCTGGTATTTTCAGGTGTTTTTTATTGACAAATAAATAAAAATCTACAACTCCTTTAACGCATAAAGAGCTACTGGCTGTTCCTAGGGTTAGATGTGTGCATGATATTGATGAACGTTTATCCTTGGGGCTGATCTGAAAACTTAGCTAACTAGCAAGCAATCTAGTGGTATTACAATTATATATTAGTATTTGCTAAATAACTATCTTTTTAACTTTATTTAAATTACCCGCTTTTTGCCGCTCAAGTCCCACAATAGCAACTGATATTTCTTTTCTGTACACGATTCAAATGTTTTTTGCAAAATTCAGACATTCAGAAAATGTCTGAATAAATAGGTAGGTAAATGTAGCTACTATGGTGTGCTACAGGATTGAACCTTGAACCCTTTGGTCATTGGTCAGAGTATCATGAGTGAGAATCATGATCTCAATTCCAAACAAAAAAAAAAGAAAGAAAGAAAGAAATGAGCTAGCTTCAATAAATAAAGACTTCCAATAAAATGAGTTGGTTCTGCATTACAGATGGCAAACGTTGACTAATATTGAGTTTTGTGAATTACTACTTAGGCAGGTTGTCTGATGTGATATTTTTCATGTCAACAGTAATTGTGTTAACACCCATTCTTATACTGTACAGATGCTCAGATCTACAAATATCTAAGTAAATATCTATCTTAATTCCCATTTCAACTCACATCATCACCGTGTTATGTTTAGCGAGGTTTACCTTCTTCGATATTCTCAGACACCTCCATCCGGGAGAGGTGTGTGAGGACGAGAACGCGAGCTTTCAGACTGTACGGGTAACAAAATGGAGGCTCTTTCTTCTTCACGTTGATGTTCCCCAGCTCCCGGATCAGCTACAAACATATCGAGACAGCATGACTTACAAACTGTATTAAGTATTACTACTATACTATACTATTCAGTAGCACAACTGATTCCACAGAAACAATTATTTATTATAATAACGTTAACAGTAGGGAAGAGAAAAAATAATCACAGGTCGTGGCTTTTAGTATGGCTTAGTATCTGTAAAGTAGGATCTGAACAGAAAATAACACGGCAGGAAAAGAACACACAGAAAAGGTACCTGCTAGAATATTTTTGTAACCAGCCTCCCAACATGACAACAACAAAAATATGATTTTTTTTTTTTTTTTTGGGTGCACTTGAAAAATCTTGTATCTTCTCTTAAGCTCAGTATATATTTTACACAGAAATAAAAAAAATAAGCTAAAAATGTGGGGAAAGGATTGGCTGTGGAAATACCATTCTTTCATACTACCAGCTTTGTTTTCACTTCTGTTTCTTTATTTACTATTGAGCTTACATTTTGCCTTGTGCTCTCCTGTATAAACAGAGGGATGATTAACTGGGTTCAGGGATCTGCTGTGCATGACGGCAGATTAATTTAATTCCTTCTCAGACTCTAGCGGAGTGTTTCTCTGCACTCGCAACCGGTTGAAGGTTCATACCGGGAGAAAATCAAACAAGCTGGAAAATATCAAAGCCTTCCTGATCGCTCACAGAAAGAGAAAATCGTGTCGTCGAATGTGAACCTGTTCTAAAACATATAGTGTGCATTCGGATTCAGTCGAGACCTTTATTTAGAAATGAAGACAAACATTAAAGGAGCAATGTGTAATTTTTAGAGCCTTCTTTCCCCATCGTCTCTGCTAAAACTATGCATGCCTCATGAGCAAAGCATGTTCCTGCAAATTGAAGCCTGTTTACATGCACAGGAGTTATGTATACATGACTAGAAAGACTTTTGAAAATGACAAACAACACATTTAACAGTATACATGTTAGTTCCACACCAGGGTTTATCCTTAACACAAACATAAACAGGAACAGTCCATACCTGTGGAACTTCAATGTTGTCCGTTGGTCTTATAATCGCTTCTTTGTTGCTACGTGGGTCGAATTCGAAGGCTGCCGTTAGCACCATCACTAACCCTGTGGAAAAGCATGCAGGCCTAAATTCAGCCAGAAAGCATTCATTTGTCTTTAAAACAGACTGAGAGTTCAAAAGCTGTGTGTTAGTTTATCGGGCCAGGTCACCTCTAGACACAGAAACATCTCTTTAAATATCTGCGTTGAGGCCGTGATGGGTAAGGGCACAGCGATAACTGAGCAGGCTATATTTTAAAAATTAAAGCACAAGTTACAATAAATTCATATCATCATCAGATATGAGGTTACCACGGTGATGGTGTAGTGTGTATATAAAGAAGAGGACGCAGACAGAGTTTTAGTAAGATCACCTGTACCTCCACCAAGGATACACTTTAATAAAAGAAGTTTGATTACTTTGTATACAAGTTTTTTTATATTTTATGTGCAGTTTCACTCCACAGACCTCCAACCTGGTTTTCATGAGTACTTACGTTTCATGTTCATCGTGGGCGTTTTGTACATAAAGTGCATGAAGAGCTGGGTTGTGTTAATAAGGATCTGATCGCCGCTGTAGCGAATGGAACGGTACCACCATGTACCCTTAAAACACAAACACACACACTTTTTAAATCATGCCGCATCATTATTTAACTCTAATCTATAAATCCATATGGCCTGAAGTGTCAGAAACTTGGTATTAAATACAATTATCTTACCACAACCAGTGGAAGAATGACCATAAAAGCCAAACCATACACCAGGAGCACCTGCAAACAGTGTGTACACACACACAAACACACACACACCAGTTTGTCTCAAATCTATGAAAATCAGTATTACACTAGGCTATAATAGTCATAAAACTCATCAAAATCATGCATTTTATTTCTCTTATTCCCCAGTAATTTGCCATTTAAAAAAAAAAATTAATGACACGATAATTTTTAACTGTTGAGTTGCGTACAATGTGATGGAAGCCAAGTCACTTCCTGTTATTCCTCATGTTATAGCAGCTATAAACAGTTCTTCCCTCAACAGCCTCACTTCTTTCTTGTCCTGTAGACTCTAATATGGCGAAGAACTTGACTCTTTCAAAGCGCTGATACTGGAGACTCCGTCTATAAATGTGTCCTTACAGGAATCTTAGTCAAATAACACTAAAAGTTGTAACGAATTTACTATTATGTAGAGCTAAACCGAAAACCGAATTAAAACCAAATCCAAAATATCAAGTGCAAAATCTTTTATTTTGGTTCTGGTTACCGGTTCTGTGATGAGCCTTTATTAAAGAAAATACTGTCAAATAAACAAAGACTACATATCTGGAAGCTATCTAAAAGTGTCGAATCTGCAGTAGCGCCAAGGTGAATTGAAAATAAAAGTCCCTGTGGCTCGCTAGCTGAAAGCCCAAAGTCAAAATCAAGTCATGTTTTGTTATCTAAACATTTCACATTTTTTTGGGAATCGAAACGAGGAATGGATAAGAAGCGGAATCGATAGAATTCAATCCATAGCCAACCCTGCGATTACGTGTAAAGTACGTGGTCCACCTTGGTCCCAGGAAATGAAAGGTTACGTATAGGTACCAATCTTCCGGATTTTCCAGATTAGTAAATACTTTTGAACGTATGTGGAGGGATTTTGATTTAGGACACAGATCATCACAATAACGTTGACGGCCGAAAGTAAAGAGGAAACGGAGCTTTTTATGTCTGTTTGACGACACTTGTGACTGAAATCTAGAAGACGCTGCTATCAATCCTCCAGATGTACACAAGTTACGCAAGCGAGTACGTGTACGACTGTCTGAGCCGCTACAGAAAATTAATCCACGCCTTCTGACCAATCCGATTTGCTAATCGGACACCGCTGTGGAGAGAACAGAGAACTGACAGAACAACATACCAGCATGGAGTTCTTCTGGTCGACAATCCATGCAGGAAGAGCGATTCCAAAATTTGCGACTGCGTGAGCAAAGAGACACAAATACAGAGAGTGAGAAGGTAAAGTACTAAACAAGGTGTGAAAGCGCTCATGCTGAACTGTTCTGTTACCTCTCGGGCCGTCTGGGTTGCCGTAGGTCTCCCAGTTTTTTCTCGATTCATCGTTGGTTAAACTGTCAACAAAAGGAACAATAAACAGACATCAGCATTTGTGAACAGACCAATAACCCGATAGCTCCTGATTGCAGTGACTGACACGCATAACCGAGCTTTTCACTACCTTACATACAACATTCACCACATGCCTCACTGCCGGAGAAACAGGCAGCAGAAGTGAGCCATTTTAGCCGACTTGGAGCTCTGGCTAATATCAGAGCTCATTGCCCCATGCCCCATTATGCCATTAGCCGCTTTCACATACAAAACCTGCTGACGTAAAAACAGCACGAAACAGATTTTCATTCACACTCAGTCTTCCATAACGGTAAAGTAACAGCTGGCTTGTATTCCCACCGGACTGTATTTAACGGGATGTCACGGATCACGAGACGTGTAAAACATGCGACACCCAACATGACACAATTCACTAGGCGGCAAGTCTGTTAAGTTGGGAAAAGACACAAGCTGAGACACTAGCTAAATAGTGAGTGACATGGAACCAGTTGAGCTGCATCACATCTCTGCTGAGAGTTCTCTTCCTGCTCCTGAACATTTGTATAAAACATATCTGCTTCACAAAAACGTATTGCTACAAAAAATGTGTAGGTGTCAGGAGTTCCGACGCAATATTACTGCATCATCATTTACATCACCATCAGAAGCGTCATGACTGGTCAAAACACGCTAATCCGATGGCTCCGATTCCCCCTGGATCCGTGGCAAAAGATGCTACTCGGTCACCAGTGGAGAGGCTTAACGTTTCAACTTTACCGTTTGCTCCCATTCCCACACGACGCCATTACTGATCATAAACAAATATTCGTTTACCAGTGCTCCGCGGTAGCTAGCTACCATTACCAGTGCTATTCTGAAGTTCTTATAACGTATACTATGTATAAAATTTTGACACAGCGTGTACAGCACACTGTCATAGTGGTAACCAAGATACCACAGACTGTATAACAGACCGTAGAAACTGGAGCGCAACAGCAAAGCAAGTACAGCTGAAATAAATAAAAACAGAAGAATGAAGCTCAGACGCAGAGAAATGGTACTTACGCAGAATAAGCTTTAGCGATCTTCATGAACATGGCCTCATCTCCGCCTTTGTCAGGGTGGAATTTTAGCGACAACACCCTGTACTGTTTCTTGATTTCGGACACTGATGCGCCCTACACACACGCGCACACACATGCTCAGGCATGAAAAATCATTAAAATAAACATGGAATAAAAAGCACAATACAACATAATACAAACAAATCTTACCGGATCTAGATTTAGGACCTCATAGGGGTTATACTCCTGGTACTCGCGATCTAATTTAGACACCTTATACGCCAGGAAGATAAATACGGCCCAACCGAACAGCAGGGCTGCTTTTCTGATGAACAAACAAAACAAAATGAAATGATCTTTTTAATATGGTATTTTTTAAACATGAAACAGATTGCATTGTCACTTCTCAATCATTTCAGTCATGAAGGCTATAAATTGTATACCGGTTCCGGTTCCCATGGCAACACGGACAGAGACTAAAACGATAAAGCTGCGTGACATCCTTCAGCAATTGTAAAACAACCTAAAGCTGTTAAAAACAAATCAGGACACCAAGCAGGTTATTTATGCCCGTGTACATTGTTTTGTTTTTGAGAAACTCATCAACAAGTGTAACGATTATTTTCCATAAACGGTATGTCCTGACCTGTTTCTTCCTCTTATACCATGGCGAACTGCCGACGACAGCGTTTTCTATTCATTAAATAAGAAAGGGTCATACTTTTTACCCATTTATAGTTGCATTTAATATCGTAGGACATCTAATAAATAAGTTTAAACGTTCAGAAAGCATTCGATGTTTTTTGGTTAGATAAAAAAAATTATTTTTCAAATCTGTTACAAACGAGCGGACTGATATAGACCTGACGGCCCTGCTGTCACAAATCTGTGCTTTGTTTACCGTCGTAATTAGAAAAAAAGGTATCAGAAAACATATTGTTTTGGTGTCAGTATCAAGTTGGGTAGCAATAATTTTAAACGATACCCTAGAGTAATTATACCACATGGCCCTAATTCACCAATTTGTCAGGTATGGCAGTAAACACTACTCACATGACCGCGCGCGCGCGCGCCCACACACACACACTTACTTTAGTGTCGGGACAATGCTCTGCTGTGATTTCATAAGCCTGAGGCGATACCATAGACATCTTCCATGAACTCTTCTCAAGCTCTTCAACCGCAATTGTTCTGCAAGAAAATAAAAACTCATTAAAACTTAATCACTCTTCTACAGCGCTTTTACCGTGAATTGTAATTTCCAACCTCCGACCAGGAAAAAACAAAGAAAGCGCGCGTCCAGAATTCCTACTTGGGGAACTTCGGATGGGCAACTCAACTCCGAGTTCAGCAAGTACGTCAGATCTAAACGGCTGCTGCAGCATGATGAGAGACGACGCGCTAAAGTCGCGATGTGAGACGTATCCCGATACAGGCTTCATGACACCATACTGACACGGGACCATATCGACACAAACAAAACCATTACATTTTAATATATTTATTTTGTAAAGACAACAAACTGAACCACAGCAATATCAACACACCGTATTGTTAGAAAAGTAGATCGGGATTTAGAACTTCTCGCTATTATTAATGTGTTATAATAATCTTTTTCGGGTCAGAATTATTTTATGGCGATGTTTTATTATGGAACGATTGACAGGAGTTTGAGCCTTCAATGATTTGGCTAAATAATAAATAATTGTTATTGTGTCATCACCGCGCCGACTGCTGTCGATTTTTAGACAGGAGCGTAATTTACGTGAAGCCAGAGAAGAAACCGACCAATCGCTGACCAGCGCTGCTCCCAGCGACCAATCGCTGACCAGCGCTGCTCCCAGCGACCAATCGCTGACCAGCGCTGCTCCCAGCGACCAATCGCTGACCA
>JAQQZR010000012.1:22053605-22075417 GCA_030068235.1 Notoglanidium macrostoma | reverse complement strand
GCGCTGTTCCCAGCGACCAATCGCTGACCAGCGCTGCTCCCAGCGACCAATCGCTGACCTGCGCTGCTCCCAGCGACCAATCGCTGACCTGCGCTGCACCCAGCGACCAATCGCTGACCTGCGCTGCTCTGGTAACTCTGGTGCACTAGTGTGACTTGCAAATATGCCCCACTTTAGTTTTCTTTTTTTTTTTTCAAATTAGAATACATCAGGTGAAGCACCAGGAGAAAGAATTGGGATGCGTGCAGAGCAGAGAGCTAGCGGTACATATTCACGCTGAACGGTGTAAGAGTCGACTGCTCGGTGAGTAACTGGAAGGGACGTTGCGCAATGGAGATAATAGAGAGACTTTGAGCTCATTACCATCGTCATACTAGTCATCTAACACAAGTTAGCTAGCAAGCTACTTAACTAGTTACCTAACCCTGCTCACTACATTCGCTAAATAACAGAAAAGACAAGTTCAATGCGGATTTCATTGTCTCCAACTAATTTCCAGAAACCGTATAATAACTAAAATTCATTCATAATTTTGTTTACCAAGTTCATGTTTTATTAGCTGTGGACATTTAAGGCGACATTTTTTTTTTATTTAAAATAAGTCTACTGCAGACCGAGTGCAGAGCTACTTGTAGACAATGCAGACAACAGTGTTAAATAAATGTTCCTTTAAATTCAGCAATTCTGTGTCTCATTTGTTAAAGTGTAGTTAAAGTCACATTCTTAAAGTGTTGTATTTTATCATACGCAAAAACACAACGTGATATCGGCATTACATATCCAACAGGTTTAGTTATCATCTCCGCCCATCCACTGTATAAACGATTCATTTTGTCAAGCCACCGCCGGATATGACGTCAAACCGAGCAGACCACCAGCAGCGAATTCACTGAGGGAAGGACAGCGAGATGGTGACTCAACTCCATGCAAACGAGAACCAATCAGTTCAGCACGCGATGGGCTCGGTACGAGGCGTTCCCTAGAGAGTAACAAAGTAAAGTTAAACCAAGATGGTGGAGGCCAAAGGCAACATGTAGCACGTTTACATGTTGCGTTGCATGTTGATTTAAGTGGTGCGCCTACAATTTGTGCTGGTGCTCCTAAAACAAGCACCAGTGCTACTGATGGAAAAAGCTCATCTGGAGCCCTGACTGACCACCGCCGTTTCCCAACGACCAAGAACTGCGTTCTTGATCGGAAGTATTTTGTAAATGTGTAAAAGTTTGGTTCGTATAAAGTCCTGTGACCAAAGATGCCGTCTTTCCAAAGTATTTCCTACTCAGATAAAACACTTCCATCTTAATTTGATCGCTAAGTATCAATGCATAGGAGAATGAGTCTGTGACGTCACCGGGCGAGTTCAAGAGAGCGTGCATTAGCTACTTTCCCCTGAACAAAGTTAGCAACAACACTGGCTCCTTATCGACACGTCAGGCTACAGACGTGACTGCTTGTAGACGCTGTTAACGTTAATGTTAACGTGTTCTCATACCACCGGGATGTATAAACCGTGTTACAGTGAAGCTCCAGCGCACACAGGGATCTGCCTCGGTGTTAAGCGGCTAACAAACAACTTTAGCTTGGCAAATATGACACAACAAGTGGCCAGAGATTAGTACCCGTTTTGCTTTGCGTAATACAACACAACACAGCTGACATTACGTAAGTTACGTGACGTTAGTTGGATAGTTAGCTGGCTAGATAAAGGTCACTACGCGTTTGCGTCTACAGCGAAACAAGCTAGCTAGCCATCGTTCCAAGCTAAGCATTAGCAAACTCTATCGCGCGCGCACGTACGTACGTACGTACACGTTGACACATATCACGGAAACCGTTATTCTAAAAGAAACAAATATAATGCGTACACGAGACCCGCTCTAATCATCAAAAGAACACAGGGAGCTCGTGGTAGCGCACCGTGGTGGCTAGCTAACTAGCTCGAAGGTTTACTCGCGTTATTGCATGCTAACGCGGTTTCCAGCACATCCTCCCCTCCTCCTCACCTGCATTCTGATCCCGCGGCCAGAGATAATAGGTGGCCGGGATGACAATTAAACCGACGAAGGACGTAAGAAAGTAGAAAAACGTATTGCCACTGTCGTCATACTGGAACTGCTGCCCGGCCATGTCGGAGCGGACGAGAAAAACCCCTCCGCTGCCCGCTACGTCTCCGCCGCTACCGCTTATCCACCCCTCAGCCCACAGTTTAGGCTAGTAATCAGGAACGCGCATGCGTTCTTTTCCCACCCGTATCCTGACAAATTCCGCCTCCTGCTTTTTGATTGGCTGGAATGTCTAAGTCCACCAATTACACTTCGACTTTAATGGCTCGTGAGGAGAAAACGATTCCACGAGCCAATGATATACAAGAGACGGAATCCTATCGGAATGCGGGTGGGGAGAAAAAGACGTGTCCATTTTGAATATTGAAGCCAGCTTCTACAAACGCATATTTGTTATTGTAGAATAAAAGTCGTAGTTTTTCTATATGAAACGCGTTACAGAATTTAGATGCACAAGTTTATGTACATAATATTGTAATTCATAATCGAAACGATGGGTTCTTGGAACAGTAGTGACAAATAACAATAAAGAATAAATCCCTTTCAGTGGAAAAACAAACTTTTATTTTTATTGCTATAAAAAATCTTATTGTTTTCTATGTTCACCCACATCACAGACGTCTGATGAGTGGAAAAAAACGCGACCAATACAGACTCTGTGTATTGGGATACGTGTTCTACGCATGCGCACTGTGGTGGGGGGGATTGTTTGTTTATTCATGTAATTAAAATAAGGCAAGACACTGAAGGTGATAGTGGTAATATTTTAAAACAATTGATCATCCAATTAGTCTTCGTCAGCTGTTTGCTGAAATTCTTACAAGACTTTTACCAAAAATGTACATTTATTTATGATAATAACTTAATATTCAAGTTATTTTTTTATCACTTATGTTGTATTTAAACATTTCTATGCTAAATATAATGCTCAGGCCAATTACATGGTTTTGAGCCTTCATTCATAGAAAATAAAGACATATCTTTAGTAGAATTTTTGTTTTTATATATAATTTTCAGATTCCTGGTTTTCTTTTGCTGTAAAAGTCACCAACTGTTTCACAAGCTCTCAATCGAGAGGCTGCATTAATTTAAATAACTCAAAAGGGGAACGCTGAAACATAGTCATCATGTGGCAGAACATCCACAGCAGTCGTTTCTTCCAAAGGTGTTTTCTGGATTTCCGTTCTTTTCCAGGATTTTTCAATTCCATACTATTCCAGACATTCCAAGAAGACTGAGCAAAGAGACCGACATGTTCGCAACAACATTCACATGACAGTTAACTTTTAATTTAATCAATATCTAATTTTATGAGGTAGACTTTTTTTTTTAAATGACAATTATTTGCTATTAAAATATGGAAAGTTGTTTTTAATGTATTTATTTAACATGACTGCGAGTGATGGATGATGGCCCATAAGGCGTTTTCACATTTTGCCACAGGAGGGTAGCAATGTATTTATTATTCGTCATTGATTTTTACATCAACAGATAATCTGATCTGTATTAGCGTTTATATTTATTTAAAAAACAGAAATCAATAGAACACCAATAACTGCAATTCTGCCGTGTTTCAGTTTACAGTATATTTACTTACCATATCTCAGACATTTTAAAGAGCATTTGCAACAGACAGGCTTTGTTTATGTTTATAGTAAGAGTCTTTGCAGATAATTACAAAAATGTGTTTCTTCCAGAAATGACGGGTGGAAGAAATTTATAATGTAACTATTTTTATAAAAGGGATGATTTCAAGAAGTTGTATGTTCTGCAACAAAATAACAATCCAAAATAACCACAAAAAAGGGGGAAACATGACCATCTTTATTTCTCAGTGAAACTGGACAACTGAAGATTGGAAAAACATCACCTGGGCTTTACCTGCCTCAAGTTCTTGCAATGTTGTGCGGTGCTGGTGTTGCATTTCTGCTCACCACAGTTGCAAAGAGTGATCGAGTTACTGTATCGCAAACGCAGTCTGGTCCTCTCCTCTGATCTCTCTCATCAGTAAGGCGTCTCTTCTTGCAGAACTGCCTGGATGCAGCATTCTGTGTAATGAGAATGCTGCGTGTGGAAATGTTTTTGAAACACTCAAACCGACCTGTCTTTACATCTGAAACATACATAATTGTATTAACCATATATTCAAGAAAATATTCCCTTCGCATCCTTTCGTCACCTTTTTCTAGTCTTTCGACCAAGTGAAGCGGCGACGTCCTGTCTTTTAGAGATTCCACCGAGACTGCCCGAGTGGCCGTAGGGGAGTTCATGAAACGGCAGCTGAACATTCGCCTGCTCATCTACGCTTTCAGCTGAGGCAGCATTATCCGTCTCTAAGTACATGTTATATAATATACAGCAAGTCCTCACAGCCTGACTGGTCTGGCTTACAGAATTCATTTGCAAACACCTCAGCCGCTGAAACCTGCATCGCAGGCTGTTCAGAGATCCTCGGAGCACCCGGAGAGCCGCCTGGACTCTTAAATTGTAGCGCAGCTTCTTCTCTCCCAGCATCCCGTAGTCCGGAAACGGCGTGAGAAGATGCTCGGACAGCGGAAAAGTGGCGTCTCCTATTATATGCCTGCCGTGTAGCAGGTTCAGCGGATCCTCCTGCAACGCTTTTCCGACTTCGGTCTCTAGGAGGACTCTGGAGTTATGCCAGCTTCCTGGGTGCTCCGCGTTTACAAAGCTGAAGCATCCTTGATGGTTGCAGAAAGCCAAGAGAGTCACAGAGTACGCGTTTTCTACGGAGTCTCGATACGCCTCTGGGTCAGGCACGTCAGAAGGCCGCTCGATGGGAATCGAGCAGGAACCGAGCACACAGATGGTACCAGGAAGCCCAACGTCGGATAAGAACCCGGCCACGGAAGCTTCGGCTTCTTTCCACTTGGGCCAGCGGATCTGATCGGCGAAGTTTTTTGTAACCAGGGTGCAGAAATCATTCAGCTGGAGGCGAATTAGAGACTCGCTGGTGTGGAAACGGGCTGCGACGCTGCTGTGAGACTCCAGAGTGGAAAGAGTCCATAAACTGGCAAGCACCGCATGCATCACAGTCCATCCTTCCAGTCTACGAGTCGCCCATTCGCAAAGTGACAGTAAGTTTACCAACTCCTGCAATCAGCACACAGGGAACAAGTGATAAAACAACATATTAGACTAGAGTTATATGACCGTTTGTATGCTTGAACTGCTCGTGCAGCGTAACACACTCGACGCAAAGCGCTATCCATCCTCTTACGCATACATGACAGGCTAGTGTCGCTCTGATTGACAGTCGAGAGAGAGTTTGCCCCGCCCACTTTAAGCCTCTTGGACTCCCGGCCTGCGATATCGTCGGGATTCGAACCCGAGATCTCCGGACCATATGGCACGAGGATGTAAAGAGGTTGGAGGCGTGCGTTCACGAATTTATTATTTAAAAAAAAAAAGATGTCGTGGTATCCACTGTGGCCCTCGTTTACCACAACTTCAGCACGAGTACGATACGGACATTTTTTCCGAATCCATAGTATTTTCACGGATACCGATTTTCTCATGTGAACGCTCGTACGAGCCATTTACAAAGAAATCGATTCGTATCCATGTTGATAAGTGAGGCCTGCTACGTCAGAAACGTGTATCGTCACATAATATCACAATATTGATAATTATATTATTGTATCGCTCAGCCCGAGGTGGAAGATCTGTAAAAAGGAAAAAAAAAAAAAAAAAGAAAAACTGATGCATTTGTTGGTGTAAATTGTATTTCTTTCTTTTCTTCATTTTCAGATTGGGCTGTTTATGGTTTGTGTAATTATTCAGATGTAATGGATTAAAATGCAGAAAGGGTGACTGAATATGAGGAAAAACAAACAGTGAGTAAACCTACTTCAACTTGGGGTTGTGTGAGCTGAAAGCATTTCTGGAAATCCAGGACAGAGAGACTGGGAACTGTAGCACTGAAGTAGTTCATTTTGCCTTCATCATCATCATCATCATCATCATCATCTCTGTGCAGATGGGATAAGAACACAGGTGTAAACCCAGTGTGAAACACACAGCTATTCTGGAGATATAAATGTAAGGCTTTGGATACTGAACTACTTGACAGCTTATCATGCTAGTTAGCTAGCCAAACAGCTTTTCTATCAACTGTTCTGTCTCACAGGGTCACTGACACGTGAGAATTACTTTAAGAAGAGCACAACTTACCCAGTTCCTCGTGCTTTGAGAGGCGTTTTAAAATATGTGTATTCTTCAGCGTCTAACTCGTCTGCTAATAAGAAAGCTATACACCTCTCGAGCGCCATTTCTGTGAGCTCACATCAGGGTTGCCAAGTACCTCAAAACCAAATCCCCCTAACTCCAGAAAAGCCATGGCTTATTTATATTTTTCTCATACCACATCACAAGTTGTTTTCTCGAGATTTTCCGAAAGATAACGAAAGTTGCTGTCTCATTTCTAACAAAAGATTATTTGAGACAACAAAAGCTGTTTCTTGAGATAACTTATTTTTTCTTTGGGATCGTGTGATTACAAATGTTGCTTTCTCGAAATAACAAAAATAGTTTTCTTGAGATAACACTTTTCTTGTGATCTCATGATAAAAGTTGTTTTCCTGAGATATTTTCTTGTGCTCTTGTGATAAACTTGCTTTCTTGAGACATGAACTTATGTTTCTCATGAACTTAAGGTAACAGAGGTTTTCACGAAATCACAACGTCTTCTCAAGATCACAATGATCAGACTGCATGCTATACATCATGGATGAGTGCATCTGTTTACTTTAATCAGCATCTGTCGCAAGAGGAAACGCATAGTTGTATGTTTGTCAGTGCTAGACAATTTCCAAATTAGGTTTCAACTCAGAAACCTAAACAACTCAGTTCTACCTTCATGGACAATAAAGTGATCCTGAGCCGGTGATTAGTTTCATTACCAGCTGATTTGAGGGACCTGGACATCTCCATGGTTATCGCATGATGTATGAGAGATGCTGCCTAAAAGGTTTTGTGGGTCACAATATAAATGGTGATCAAATCTTTGGAAATAGGACGCAATAAGCACCAAAATATGCGAGTGTCCCTTCTAACCATGAGGTTAGCTACTGTTACGTGATCTAGAGATAACAGTAAAGCCAAAAATAAATAACTCATGGCCTTTCTGGACTTCCGTACCTGAACACATTTCACTTTGAATCCTATGTACATGTACATCATTTTAAAAAACTGATATATATATATATATATATATATATATGGTAAAGTGAGAATAAGAAATATGACAGTGATAAAGTTAATAGTTAATGGTGATTATTAGACAATGGTGCATTGGTATCGTATTTTCTCACACAGTACTTATTACACATCACATGTAAAGTCTTTTTGTGAGGGACTTGAAATCAGTCATTTAAGTCACTGATTGGACATTAAGTTGATGTCTCATCAACAGGAGGCACCAGTGCAGCATTAAGAGTCCTGTAATTCAGTGCATTGATAGCGTTAATAAGCATGAAGTAAAAAATCAAGATATAAAAAAAATTCTAATCAATTCTGTGCCACTACAGAATCAAGTATTCTATAATGAACCAAGGCAAGCATCAGATACAGACATAACAAACGCAGTACACAGAGAGAGGAGAAGGTGAGGTGGGGGTAGTGAGAGAGAGAGAGAGAGAGTGAAAAACCCTGCTCAGTAACCTTTGTCACTCTCTCTTCAATCCCATTGACCCTCGTGCAGACAGGAATATCGAATGATGAGAGCCCTGATGATGAGCTCTGCCTTCTTCAAACTGAAGAGGAGCTCTCACCCTTGTCCCCTAATCAAAGTTAAATATGCAGGAAGCAATTACACAGGTCATAACCCCTCTTCTTAATTTACTTTTCCTGACATGATTAGAAAGCTGTGGTGTTTTGTCATGTGAAAAACATGTAGAAGAAATATAACTAACAGTTATCACATATTAACTTGAGTTAAACCTTTCATACTTATTATTCAGGCCAGTTGGTATGTGATACGTGTTAGTTTGGACCCACTCTTACTAATATACTTCAGAATACATCAACCTGTAGCAGAGCGATAACTTTACAGTAAATCTGCATGTTTATCGGAGTAGTTCTTTCACTTCCAGCAGACCCTAGTGTATAGAGATGTTCAGTTGGTTAACTTTAATACATATCACCCTAATGTATTCTTGTCAACTAAAATCTTTATCAATCCTTTCTTATAGATTTATAAATCCTTTTCTTATATTACAGGCCTATTCCTTGATGGTTCCTGGGTCGTTCCTGACCATCCGAACCAGTTTCCTCTCAGCTGAGGGTGACAGTTTGGGTCTTCTTCCAGCAAAGTGGCTTGGTAACGGAGCTTCACCTCGCTATAACTTACACACAGTTGGATGAACAGATGATCTTGGAATCTGCATTTGTTTAGAAATGGCTCAAGAGACATAGCTGAGTTGTGTAAATCTACCATTCTCTTTCTCAGATCTGCACTGAGCTCCTTGGACTTTCCCATTGTACTGTGTGTTGGTCAATCCAATGAGTGCTGTCAAACAAACCCTTATTATTGTTGTACACGGAGAAGCTACCAGCTGTAATTAATCATGACCACTAACAGGAAGTTAAGAGGCCTTGGTTTTGGCAAGTTAAAAGATATTTTGGAACTTTCAGCACCACTGAATTAATAATCCAAGTGGGTGTCTGAATAATTTTGACCCTTTATTGATTTCAGAAAACCCGAAATAAATTAAAATCAAATTGTGTCAAGTGAATTAATAATAATCTAAGTGGGGTTTTTTTTTTTTCATTCTGCCACAGAAAAAGAACAGTTCAAAGAAATCATTGAAAGCCCAATATTGCTATGACTTTCATGTCCATGTATGCAAACTTTTGACTGCAACTGTGGTTCTGAAAAACTACAAACTTTCCCGTAACTGACATCTATGCTCTGGTTTTCCTCAAAAGTGGAAAAGGAGAAAATAGCATTTGAAGTGTCCATCCCATTTCCACTGAGAGACAAGACCTAAAACATGAAAGCATGACATCTGGTGCACTGAAGAAGCACACACTTACCTAGCATTTACCTAGCTATGAAAACATCTCTAAGCAGACTTTTTTTTTTTTAAAAGCCGCGTTTGTTAAACTGGCTCCTTATCAGGGGTGAAAATGTAGAGGGAAATTGTACTTAAGTAAAAGTACGAATACTGTGAGACAATGTTAATTCAATGTTAACTCAATTAAAAGTCGAAGTTTGGAGCGACAAATCTACGTGAGTGAAAGTCAAAAAGCTTCGTATTCAAGTATTCGAGAGTAAAAAGTAAACATTTTAACTGATGAAAAGAGCTGACAAGTTCATCATGCTTGATCCTGCATGACTAGCTGATTCGCTAAGCAATCAGTGATCAGGAAAACATTATGCTAACTCGGACAAATCTAGAATTTGTCTCGCTGGTTTGCTAATGATTAACAACCCTTTTAGAAAGAATGCTATAGGGCACATTAGCAATGAAAATAAAACTTAACTAGCTAGCTAATTTAAAAAGGTAACTTAGCAAACAAAACTAGCTAGCTCCTTTAATATAGCTACTAATGTGCAAAATTTAATTAGCTAGCTCATTTCTGATTATAATTATAACGTTTAAAATTAACTAGCGAATGTACAATATGTAAAGTTAACACACTTCTTTAGCTTTGATGACCAATTTTAAATCCGGCAAAGGAAAACATCCCAGTGAGAAGAAAAAAGTGAGGACGGGACTGAGATTTCAAAATGAAAACGTATGGAGTGAAAAGCATGGGTTTTTTTCATTCTCTGTGAAATTTATTTCAGAAAGAGTACAAGTATTCAGGTTCAATAATACTTGAATATTATTATACAGTTACTCAAGTATTTTCCACCGCTGGTCCTTAACTACGTACCATGGTCTGTGCAGGCTGAAAGCAAAGGTAGGGTTTTAACATAAATGAAAATGTTTTCTGCATAATTAATGAAATTAACCATCACACAAATAAAAACAAAATGTTGAGGATGCTGTTATCATGTTTCTTCATTACCACCACCATGTGAACTAAGAGGCGTCTTTTTCCATTATTTCCTCTTTCCTTGATTATTCATTGATGTTATTATAATTTTATTGTGCTTTACAGGCATTGTGTATATGATGTACGGTAGGAGGAGACTGGTGTAAAGAGCCAAGTTTCTCAAAAAACCTCACTGCACAAAGATCACTCACTGGTAGAGAGCACTCTCTCTCTTTTCCTGTTAACTTTGTGATGTTTTTGGGAAACCCATTTTAAAAAGCAAGAAACTGCAATACTTCATTTACTTTTCTCCACTGGGAAAACTATTAGCTGTTACTAAAAGACCCTTAAAATTTACAGTTTAACATATGGTAGGTCAATAAAAATGTCATAAAATTACAGCTGGTTGTTCATTATTTATATTTCTCATATATATTCTCTGTAACATGACAAGCTGCATTTCTTTTGTCAAGAAAGTGATGAGGGAACGACTGTTCATGTGTATTAACCTTAGGGAAAACTGGAACTAAACTCATTCAGGGTCTAATGTTGCTATAAATCGATAAAAAAGGACGACGTCCCATTCACTAATTCATTTTTTTGGTATGTAAGGATTAATGCACTTCAGGACACGCTGTTATTGGAAAACAATAAGTGTCAAACTGTGGTTTTATTCTTTATTAGTTAAAGAGCAGATTGGAGTGGAAGCTGTTTTGGCATCAGAAGAGTCCACTATTCATCATAAATACACTTCAGATTTTATTGTCTCTCATTTCTTCTATGGACCCCTATCTATTTCCCCCTCCTTGAGGCTTTGAGGATGTCTCTTCCAGCTGATGTATGCAAAGAAAAGGCAGGAAGGGGTGCAGAAAAGGGTCAGATGTTCCTGCCCTTATGCCATGCCCCCTTGTGGAGATGCTTTCATTGAAGAGAAGTCATCTACTGAAGGTTGTCTACCGATCAGCATCTGAGGTGTCACTGCCAGCTGACCTGCTTGACGATTCAGTGGTGTGTGTGTGTGTGTGTGTGTGTGTTGATGAACAGGGGTTGGGGGTGGAGGGCAGAGGGTGATTAGGAGACTGTGGAGAGCACAATGCCAGTGCTAAGCCACTGTATGACTGCCATAATGAAGGAATTGTAAAATCTCTCATAATATTATAAACCCATGATTTCGAGACTTTGACCTCTGGCAGGTAATAATACCCTCCTTTCATACTGCTGAATGTCTTCGTAGAATCACTTCTAATCATGACCTCCTGGCCTGCGTTTTTGCCCTTCCTGTGACAAAGCACCGTATTCAGCGCTCAGAGCTTTCAGCATTAGCTGAGCAATCCTGAGTCAGTTAACTAACAAACAATAGGTTTGCATAACCAGCAAAGCTGCAGTTTTTAAACATTCTTGATACCGGCTTAGTAGGAACGGCTCACGTGTAGAACAGCTAGAGAATACCATGGAGATGGAGATCCAGGATTACTGGATTCATCTGAAGTGGAAAGACATACTGTACATAACGTGGCAAAGGAATTAATGAGTAAACAGGAAAGATTTATGGAACGTGTGATGGATTAGAGCCACCTTGTAGTTTGACTGCATGTCATGTGATATGTTTAAAATGCTACAGTCATCGTGGACATGAATGTCATGGCAGTGTTGGGCTTTCAATGATTACTTTGAACTATTATTTTTCTGGGAAAGATACATCTTTAATAGAAAAAAAACCAAGAATTTGACAATTTTGATTTTAATTTATTTTGGGTTTTCTGAAATCAATACAGGGTCAGAATTATACAGACACCCACTTAGATTAACTTTAACTTGCCACGGTCAAGGCTTCTTAACTTCCTGTTAGTGATGATGATGGACTACAGCTGGTAGCTTCTCTGTGCACAATATAAAAAGGGTTTGTTTGAGGAGTACAAGTTAATGGAGGTGGAGCAACTTCACCAAGATCTGGAAGACCCAAACTGTCCCCCTCAGCTGAGAGGAAACTGGTTCAGATGGTCAAGAACCATCAAGGCACAGGCCTGCCATGAACTGGATGCTGCTGGAACACTGTCTACAGTCAAGAGAGTTTTACATCACCCTGGACTGAGAGGCTGCCGTCCAAGAAAGAAGCTCCTGCTCCAAAATCCACACCTTCAGGCTCGAATGAAGTTTGCAGCTGAGCACATGGACAAAGAAAAAGTCTTCTGGAGGAAAGTTTTATGGTCAGATGAGAAAGATTGAGTTGTTTGTCCACAATGAGCAGAGGAACAGAGGAACGCTGTAGCAGCTGTTCAGCATGGTGGTGGTAGCATCTCGCTCTGGGGCTGTTTTACTCCCAGTGGAACTGGCGCATTATACAAAGTGGGTGGAAAAATGAAGAACTAACCAATTTTATTAGTGAAAATCACCCAATATTGCCATGACATTCGTGTCCATGATGTGTGCATGTAAACATCTGACTGCAACTGCATATATTAAAATAACTGCACTTTATTGGAATATTCCTTGGTGCCAAACATTACCATTTCTGAGGCTTTAACTTTTTGTAGACTCCTGATTATCCTCATTAAGCTGCACAATTCCTTATACAGAATAAAATAGAGAAATCAGACCAGTTACAGCTGAAGCACGGTTTATATAACCAGTACATTTGAGAATTTGTGCTTTTGGGCTCTGTAACATTCTTATAAACACCTGATAACAGCCTTTTTGGATTACTATGAATGAAAAAAAAACAATCTGTCTTCTCTCATAAATGATTATGCATCCATGCACAGATCTACACAACTGGTAGATTTATAAACAATTCAAAAACAATGTGAATTAAAGGTGATTTGATTTTTAAATAGATGGAGACTTGAATAAGATTTTTTTTTTTAAACTCGTTTAGCTCACCCCCATTTCCACCCATGGACACAGGCTCCGCCCCCAAACCTTAAAATGGATCAACTAGAGTTAGCATGCTAACAACATTTACCATTAGCTCGGGCATTCAGCTGTTTGAAAAAGTCAAGTTGCAACTCTTTAAACGTGTAACTTCTCATGATGATGATGATTGATGAGGATGTGACACGGTGTTGGGGGCGTGTCTATAAAATGACTGACAAGAATCCAATCCAAAGTCAGGTTGGTTTTTTTTGTAAAATTATATGACTGTGAAATTACAAATTTGTTTATTTGTTTATAAATTATGTTTATTATCATTTCTAGAGAATTTACACATTATTTGTATAAGCAAGAAAATA
Source organism: Notoglanidium macrostoma (assembly GCA_030068235.1). Taxonomy (NCBI): domain Eukaryota; kingdom Metazoa; phylum Chordata; class Actinopteri; order Siluriformes; family Auchenoglanididae; genus Notoglanidium; species Notoglanidium macrostoma. The sequence continues at coordinate 22,062,123 of JAQQZR010000012.1, read as the reverse complement.
AAAATTATATTATTGCACATTTGAGATATTTTTCTTAACGATTGTAATAAATAAATAAAATACAATTTGGCCACAAGTCGAGATCAACGGGAAGCGAGCACGTGCGTGGTGTGCACATTAGAAAGTAGCTAAGCTACAAAGTTGCACACGCTGGAGCCAATGTACAGTGTTTTCCTTTACGTTTTAAAGTAATACCCCTAATAAAGTATCCTTTCATACTCTCCCAAGCATTATTCTTCACAAAATTAAAATGTACCAAATCTAATCTGTAACACTGGCACTAAAATATGAAGCTGTAGAACACTGAATAACTAAAATACATAATAACTAGAGAGTTTATTGCTATTCTTGGCAATGACACAAGTATTTGCATTAAATTATTACTTTATTATTTTGCGTTCTTTAAAAATCAATATTCTGTGAAAAGCCTGGGTGGGTATTTAGTGAAGATCACACACATTGGATGCTTCGCATGGATGCTTTGGATGCTTACAGGCCTGCTGTTATGAGAGTCATGAGTACCAGCTGAGTTCAAGGCATTTCGTAACCCTCTCAAATAATAAAAGGTCCAAAGTCACTGCACTAATCCTAACCTGGGCTCTAACGGATAATCTCCAATTTCCCCTCGTCCTCTGTAGGGGTCGATTTAGGCGATGCACCGGTTCTTCATTCACATGGATGTGAAGTTAGTCAGCAATAGTGACTTTCACCCACGGTTAGGAAATCCAGCCTGCTGACGAAATTAAGCCACAAGGTTTATTAGCGTAAAATCCGCCATTCATTTAACGTGTACACAAAAGATTATCTTCCACCTATGGCACCCTGCTGAGGGCCTCTAAGCAATCATATGATTGAACAAATCATGTGCAATGCGCTTAAAGGCCAGTGTGATAATTAATGGCACAGCTCCATGAGACCAAAAAGCCAATGGATATGTTGCTGCACGTTGTTTCAGCCAAGTAACTTTATCCTACATTTAGATTAGCTGCTAATGATGGGGAGAAAATGTTCCTATGAGCGCCAAGTAACCTGAAAACCACAGAGAGTGGCTTTTCAGCTACGCAAATCTTTCGCAAATCATATCAAACACGCAAAGCCTTTCGAATCATTATTTAGGTCGGCGCTGCAGTAATCAGCCTCTCGGGAGTAGAATATTATTTACAACATAACACAGCGCAGTTAACTCTACATATGTTAAGGTTATACATCTCCTCTGTTCTTGATCAGAAAACCAGTCAGACTGCTACATCATGACCTTATAGTAACTCAAAAACACATTAGTGGCAAAAAGGGTAGAGATGGTTGCTTCGTATACGGAAAAAAAAAAAGAAAGAAGAAAAGGCTCGGCCAAAGCATCACGTGACCTGCATAGTTCTTTAGTGCATTCTCCTTTCATTTCAGCCATTGCTTTTACCTCTTCACTCCACGCATGCACCATGTATTTATTAATGGATCACTAATGGACATCAAGTGCTTGCCACAGTGCTACTGCTGCTATGTTATATGTACGAGTCCCGCTACCCGAAAGAAATAAATAATAAAACCTTTTAGCAGGCATGAAGATGTTCTCTTAGTTGTAGCGGAGTACCCAGTCTCACCTCCAGCTCATGTCAGCACTCCTTCTCACAAAGCAAAAGTCACAAACACTCTACGCTGTAGTCCATCCTGTCATAAGCATTCTGCACTCATTCACATGGTCACGAAACAGTGGAAGAAAAAAAGAAAAAAAAACAGCAGCACAAAATGTGTGTCAAACATATACACGAGAAGTGAGGATTACTTTAAAAATCATGGTAAAGTCTGTGGATATTTTACAATCCTGCATCCTTTCGGAGAAATGTAAAGGATGACGGTTCTCCTTCCTTCCTCCTTCATTCAGCTGTACTTGTCTTGGATATTCATCAGGCTGTGGCTCGACTTGGCTCTTTTGGCTGTACGGGAATAGTCAGATGTCATTATTTATTTATTTTTTTGTGAAATTATGATCCAATATTACACATCTGTGAGTGGCAAAAGTATGTGCACCTCTAGGATTAGCAGTTAATTAGAGTCAGGTGTTTTCAATCGATGATCGGGACGACGATCAGGTGTTGCGTGAACGTTCTGTTTTATTTAAAGCACAGAGATCGTCACAACACGTTTGTAGTAGTGCATCATGGCACGAACAAAAGAGATTTCTCAGGACCTCAAAAAGAGAGTTGTTGACGCTCATCGGGCTGAACGCAAAGGTGCACATACTTTTGCCACTCACAGATATGTAGTATTGGATCATTTTCCTCAATAAACAAATGACCAAGTGTAACATTTTTGTACTGTTTTTTTTTTTTTTTTTTTAAAAACAGTGTTCTCCTTATCTACTTTTGGAAAAATCAGATGATGTTTTAAGTCATATTCATGCAGAAAAATAGAAAATTCTAGCACCACTGTAACTGACTCGCCATATATTATTTGTATTATGTATTACAGCTTCCTAATTTTAGGACAGCCATTCTGCCCACCCATGGTAGGTCCGTAATCTGTATCGTCTCCCTGAGATAAGGTTATATGTCCGTGGCAACGTTCCCAAAACGCTAATAATACAATTTCTGACGATTTTACCCCCAATTTAGTCGTCACCCTCTGGTTCGTCCTCGCCTATTGCATGACAGCTCGTCTGTTTACAGGTGGAACAGGAAAAGGAAAGCCATCCTCCCAGATTACGCTCCCTCTTTGGACTCCTGACCAAGATGGCTTCGGGATCAATATAGGGTAAACGCTTTTCTGCTCCATCTCTCACCAGTTTCCTCTATTACTACTAGTGAATAATCTCCGGCTTTTCAGAAACACACCCCTCTCCTTCTCCTCTTTCAGCCAACTCTAGCTAAACAGACACACTCACGTTGTATGAGCTTGCGTTTCTTTTGTTCCGAGTGCAGGAAGTTGCTCAAGTAGAAGATGATCGGAAGGAAGAGCATGAAGCTGGACACGGCGATGACGGCCACGTTCTCCTCGCACTTTAATGAACAGTTGAAGGTCTTGCTCCATAAACGCCGCGTCATGTTCATCTAGGAAGAGTGACGCAAAGCCAGAAGTTAGAATGCTTCTTGCTGTTGTAGAGTTCATGTGAAATCCTGAGGGTGAAACATTCTTGTGGGAGTGTTATAGCTGGAAAACATTCAAATGTGCAGGATGGTGCATTATGGATATGCAAATGTATAAAAATGTGTGTGTGTTTAGAATTAGATCACTGCTCACTGCATCCTCCACATCAATACAGAGAGTCTTGTTTTTTGTCATGTTCCCATACAGCTCATTGAGCATTTTATACGAGGACCTGCACTCTTTACACAACTCAGAGTGGTTCCCCTGAGGAACACACACACACACACACACACACACACACACACACACACACACACACACACAGTCTCTGTTTTAGGAACCACAACATTAACATCTATTTATTTCTGTTATTACAGATAACAGAAACGAAGTTACCTGCTGATATTTCTCAAAGCAGGTCAGCGACTGATTGAGTCGATCTATGAAGTAAAGCGTGATATTCGACACGCTTTTCTGATGGTTAGTCAGACATCCTGAGGAGCAAAAAACCAAAGCAATGTTACAGTAAACCCACTCTTTAAATCAGTCAGACATCCCTGTGAACATAATACATCCCTTTTACATTTTGTCTACAACAATCCTTCAACCAATCACAGCACAGCAGACAGACACTACAACACGGTGCTTGAAAGTTTGCGAACACTGAATATTTTCTAGATTTCTGCGTGAATACGACCTGAAACATCATCAGACTTTCTAAATACTAAGATAAGACTTTCTAATATTCCAAACTTTCACGCACCACTGTACACACATCCAGTACCAGGTTTAATACATGCATCAGTCTGGCAAATCACCACACTGTCAGACCTAGGCACTAGCTGCTTGTTTGGGTAAGGTGTTCTTGGACAAGCAACACTTTATAATTAAATGCAGAAATGACTACACTACTCACGTGTACATTCAGATGAATTCCAGAGGTCTTCTATGCCGCTGTAAAGGTTGTACAGCAGCATCAGTCTATCTGAGCGCAGCAGGGAATCTTGACAGCTCACGTTCCCAGGTCCCATCTGTGTGAAGAAAAGTTATGGTCTTCCTCAAAACAGCGCTTTTTATATACAAAGTCATACAAAGCAGACGAAGACGTTCCATACAAATGTATAACTTTGTGGCAACAGTTTGGGAAAGAACCATATACAGGCGTGTCCACATACGTTTGGTTCTGTTTGTCATCTCACAGCACCAGGGTTTGATCCTGAGCATGGGTTACTGTCCATATTGAGTTCACATGTTCTCGCTGGCGGACTACACAATTTCTATCTTCTTCTTTGGATTAGGCAAACTACACTTCCTCTGTATTTTAAAAATGGCTGTCATAAAGTTTTAGTCGGTCTTGTAGGTCACGATAATCCTGACATGCGCAGTTCCAGCAGAGAGTTGGTGCTGCACTGGAACAGGTTTCCCTGGCCAAGAGCTGGTTCTTTGGCTGTCAAAAAGGAAACATCTGGTTCGAGATTAGTCACCGGCTCTGAACAGACCCTGGAACTACCTTGGTGGAAAAGGGGTATCTGCGTCCCTATGGGTTTCCTTTGGGTTCTCAAAACATGCTGGTAGTTGAGTGCATGAAGTTGTGTGCCTTGATTGTCTCGTGACCCTTTCACACCCAGTGTTCCTGGGACAGACACCAAATTCATCGCAATCCTTACCTGGATAAAGTGCTTATTAATGAATGATGACTGAAATAATGAACAAAATGTAATGAATCTGTGTTGTCAAAAACAAGCAAACGGTCAACAATCTAAAGTGATCTGTGTAAAGATGATGTCTTGGTAATGATGAGTAAAATGTTTACGGTCTGATAGAAATGGAGATAAAACTGAAAGAGCAGTGTTGGTTGTTTCTGATTGGTGAGTGAGTGAGTGAGGGAATGAGGGAATGAGGGAATGATGGTGTGATGCACATCACGAGTTACTGGTGCATGTGACCAGGCTGGAAACTTCTGCAAAACAAAGGCTGTATCCCAAATGGTCTTTACTGCACACTGACGTTCAAACACAGCCTCTGTAGTGCACTTACAGAGCAAATGGATTTCACTAAGGCAAATATTAAGCGTCTTTAAAATAAAAGCGATATAAAAATACACTTACCTCGCTTGAGATGTTTGTATATGTTTCCTGAAAGCTGTTATAAACGCTATAACAATTCTGACACACTTTAACGGGACGTGCGTTGGACACCAAACAGGTCGCTAATCTTGAATATCTCTGACCGAAATCATGAATCAATTCCTGGCAATAATCAGTGATTTCCAGATCCTCCGGGAAAGCAGCAGACAGACTGAGAGAGAGAAAGTAGCTGTTCTCTTTAAACGCAGGCGGTTTTAGCTCGGTGTCTCCACTCGGTTCTGCGGCATGAACGGAAATCTCACCTAACATCAAAACCAAATTACCCCAAAAGAACAAACACAACACACAGCTGTAACATGTAAAAATAGCCATTTTGTAGGTGGTAAAACAACCTCAACTATAAACCGGTCCCTTTCTGGTGCACACGACTTCCTGTTTTCATTCGCTTGCCCTGATCACGTGATTCCAAATCTCGCGAGAAGATACAAACGATGGGTTTGAGGAAGCTGTCATGTCTGTGGTAGTAGAATCTAAGCTACACTCTTTGACCAAACGTTTGTGGACACCTGAAGATTACACCTGTGTGTAGTTCTACCCTAAACTGTTACCACAGATTGTCTAGAATGTTTTTGCCTGCTGTAGCATTACCATTTAGATTCACTGAAACCTGTCCCAACATGACAGGGCCCCTGTGCACAAAACCAGCCTCATGATCTTCGTGTACTTCCTTCAGTACACTTCCATGTTGTACACTGCATACTATGTACTTACTTGTGTAGTGCAGGAATTTCAACAGGGTACAAATCAAACACGGCAAGTTGTGCACTTACCAGAACGTTGACATCATCCACCAAGTACACGAACTGAGACACAGTGATGGTGTGTCAAAGTTGGAGTGGAAGATCTCGAGTGTCCTGCACAGAGCCCTGACCTCAACCCCACTGAACACCTTTGGGATGAACTGGAACTGGAGCCTCCTCGACATCCCAACATCAGCGCCTGACCTCACTAATGCTCTTGTAGCTGAATGAACACAAATCCCCACAGCCACGCTCCAACATCTAGTGTGAAGCCAAACAGAAGGGTAGAGCACATTATAAAAGTAAAGGGGGAATAAATTTGGTAAAGTTTGCCAAACATTATAATAATTTATTATAATGAAGGAAAGACACAATAATTGTAACAGTTTATAACCATATTTTACTGTTTACATTTAATGTTTGGAACTTCTGGGTTACTGTAGTGGTGCAAAATGGTGGCTCTGTGGAAGAGATATACAGTAAAGGGCTCATTCTAAGTTTACGAAAACACAATGATTCATAGTTACAGGTAATTATACACTAATGAAAATTTACTTATGAATATTATATTCTATGTCTGCTAATTGATCGCAATAAATCCTACATAGTGGACCTTTAATTCGTGCTTATAAGAAATCCTCAATTTAAGAGACCATTCAGTTTTATAGCCTACATAAATAATACCTTTAGAAACCCTCATAATAAAAACCCTCAGATGGCACTTGATGGACATAAGAATTGTTACATCATTAACAATGGTAATCTTCAGACATAGACAGTAAGAATAAGAATAATTATAATGCAGAACCTACAGAACTAAAAACTACTCATTTTCGGTGATATTTCTAAGAAGTAAAGAATCTAAATATTTTTGATTGAATTTGTTAATCCATTTTCAGAAAATAATCTTGGGTTTAACAACTAATTAAATAGTTAATATATGCAGCATACAGTATACCTACAAAGCCATGGAGGTGACAGTGAGAGTTATTTTTTTTAAATAAAGTTACGATTATCAAGATCTATTTTGTAGCCAGGAAACACTTAATACTTATGTGGGAAATGAAGTTAAACTTTCCGGTCAAGCTTTGCTAAATTTGGCCATATTAGACCACGTGCTTTATTCTTGATTTTGCAGTACTGCTGTTCAGCATGAAGATGGTATTGTGGTACCTGCATGGATGTCTGCTATCTTAGGTCTTTGTACATGTTGTCCTCTTTGTTAGGTACACCTAAAAGCAGTATTAACTCATAAGCCAAAGTTAGACTATTTAGGATATTTTAAATAACACTGTAACCTACTAGCAGGTTCTAGACTTATTATACTCACATGGTGCCTAAATGTCATTAAACATCAATCATTATATTAATTATGTTTCACAATTTAACAAGCAAATATTTTCTTTACCAAAATAGTGATATTTTATATGTAGACTACTCTTTTGAGTGTTTCTGTGCTGGCTGGTTAATCAGTTGTTTGTTTGATTGAATTATCTGAAGCATAATTACTTTGTAAGTGTAACATCAGGCAACATTAATATCCATGTGTACGTAAGATGTGTAAGAGAAAAGGAAACAAAGAGAAAAAATCCATCAATTATGTATAATCTTATAGTGACCTGATTCTATTTAAAAGGGCAGGAGTTTCACATTTACAAATGGTTCAGATCATTTTCCATTCAAGATCAGTTGTTGGAGTTGGATAATGTAATGTTAATGTAATAGCTTTATTGTATTTACTTGTACTTTTAAGAAATGTTTTCATTACATGGTATTGCAGCAGTCAGGAAACTTCTTCTTCTTCTTCTTCTTCTTCTTCTTCTTCATTTATGTCTCTCAGCTCCAGGGTCTCTAGTTATATCCTGACCCTTTAGTGATTGAGATTTCTGTTAGAAGCCAAAAGGTTGTGAGTTCACTTCCTAAGACTGCTAAGAGAGCCACTATTGGGTCCTTAAACAAGACCCTTAATCTTCAGCTTCTCAGCTCAAAGCTTCAATTGGATTTTGCCTCACTTGTAAGTCATGTTGGATAAAAGCAAATGAATAATTGCAAATGATTAAGGATCATAGCCTCGGCTTTGATGAGTGATACTTACAGCAAAGCCCAAGCATGTTGGTCTGGTCATAGAAAGTGTGAAATGTCTGCAAGGATAAGGAGAACAAAATAACAAGGAACTAATATGATATGCTATCTGGTAAAGTTCCTATACATTCATATTCATATTCATTCACACAGACCTTTGGTAACATTTCCTTTTTTATATAGAGGACTGTACATCTTGTCACAATACAGAGTTGACCAGTTTCTAACTTAAACTTCTAACTTTCTTCAAATTTTGTGTTAAATGACATTCATATTGTCATCCATGTTTTATATTCTAAAATTAATCAGCGACTATTTGTATGTGTATATACATGACTTACTATTTGCAAAACAATGGCACTGGAATGAACTTGAACGTTGTGGTCAGTTTTTTTGAAGCACGAGAGTGTGTGTGTGAGTGTGTGTGTGTGTGTGTGTGTGTGTGTGTGTGTGTGTGTGTGTGTGTGT
>JAQQZR010000012.1:22036318-22047558 GCA_030068235.1 Notoglanidium macrostoma | reverse complement strand
GAGGATGGGATCCCTTTTGAGTCTGGTTCCTCTCAAGGTTTCTTCCTTTTGCCATCTCAGGAAGTTTTTCCTTGCCGTCATCGCCACAGGCTTGCTCATTAGGGATATATATAGATAAATGTATAGATTCATAAGTTTTATTCAGAATTTATATACTTTTGTGAAGCTGCTTTGAGACAATGTCTGTTGTTAAATTGAATTGAATATTATATTATATTATAAAATAAGCTCCAACATATATAATAAGCAATAAAAAATAGAAAAGAGAGATAATAATATAAAGCTGGCCAAAGATGAAAAGATAAGCAGGCCTACAGTGTAATTCATGGCTTGGCAGATATTATATTGATAAGATAAAGATAAAATTGTTGAACATGTTCAATGTGCGGTATGCTAAACCTCAAGTGTGAACAAATTGCACATTGCACATACTTATCATTTCATCAATGATGATTGGTAGCAATTACACTGTTTAAGAGGATAGTAATTACACTAGGCCAAAGTCAAAATACATTCTACTCACTTTTGTAATCCCACGCTCCTGACACAATGCCACTTTTGCTATTTGTTAGATTGCATATTTAATTATGCAATATGGGATGTGTGACATAACGTGTGTGGTGTATGTTCTGTGTTCTTACACTCAGTTGTTCCTTTTATTATTGTTTTTTTATTATTATTATTATTTATTACTTTTATTACTATTTTTTATTACTTTATTATTATAATTCCTTTAAACTGTGACAATTGTTGTTCGTCAAGAATAATATTATAGCTTAAATGATCAAATCAGGCTGTTCCAGTTTACTTATATCAACCAGCTATCTCTTCCAACAGACTGTGATTAAAACATGCTAATCTCCTTGGTATGAAAAAAAGAATCCAGTCAAGAGGGAATCTGGCAACCCTGAAGGAAGGGCGGTTGGAGAAGACAAACTTTCGCTTTTCAGTGAGCAGACGTTTCTTAAAAGCCATCAAAGAGAGTCATGCAAGCTAATTAATTGCTCCTAACTTGCTCATTAGGGGCAGGAATATCAGGATGCTTACTGGTGCCCATTAGGATCTATTCCTTTTATCATGGAAATCATGGTTCCCAGCTTAACTAGTTATTGTGATATATAAGTTGTATAAATATAAATGTATATTTGCAGTGTAGGTCTAAATCCAGGATTACTGGAACTTTCCAAGAACTACTTTTGGTGTACCGTGTAGAGGAAATATAGGGACAAGTCAAGTCAAGACCTAATGCAAGACTGTCTGTCCATTTCTATTGGCATGTTTGAGCCTTTTATAATTTTATTTATTTGTAGCTTTCTTATTCATCGGCTCCATGAAATACATTTCAATAACACGACTTGAAAACAAAAATCTTCTCCATTCATCATCATCATCATTATCATCATCATATCTTTATATAATATAAACGCATTAAGTAAAGCAATGTCTAAATATTAATATGTTGACCTGAGTTTCATTCTATAATTTATTTCTTACAGTAATTACAATAATAACAGTGTTTAGAAAATCTTTAAAATTCTCCAATTTCATAACCGCCCTTTGATTAAGTAAACTAAAATGTAAATAATACTTTATATAAATGCTTTCTTGTAGTCGTAGCATAACACAGGTGTAAAAAAAAAAAAGAAAGAAAAACATCAATCTCCAAAACATACACTAAGTGAATATCTTTTATAATCCCCAGTTTCATAAAAACACTATTTAACGCACAAAATTTCATCAATGTATGATTTAACCATATAGGTATTTCATACATCACAAATATTTTATCATGGTAGATTTACAATCTTGTGGAGGAAAAAAAGTCACTGCATGTGTTAATTTTCCCACCCAAGATATTTGGAACTTCCTGTTTGGTGCTGGCCACACCCACTTACATGATGTCACGTTTTTTCAAGGGGTTCCACTGCAAGGGCTTAGTAACAAACTTATTTTTTTAGGCCAGAAAAAAATGCTTCTAACTGTCTAAAGAGACATGTGGCATAATTATTAGCACCCCCAATCCAATAGTAGGTTAACAGTAGGCATTGTTGTTCTTCTGGTGTCCAAATTGTTTCTGAAATGTTTTCAATGACTGGAGCTTCTGATGAGACTGAAACAAAGCATGAAGAAGTTAATCTCTGTTGACGGTGTTGTGCTCAACTCAGGGCTCTGAGCTCTGAGTCTCCAAACGCAGGCCGGATGATTACAAAGCGCAGTCGGTGAGAGCACAAAGGCCACATTGACTTCATCTGCAGTGGCTCAGCTGAAAAACGGGACAGACGCCGTGTTTCATAACAACTCCCAACCCTGACTCTCTCCAGCATCAGAGAACTAGACATGAAAACAACCTCAGCTGTTTGTGAGTTCAGTAGCCTACTGTAGGTCACGTGACTGCTGGGCACGAAACAATGGCTTCCTCTAGCTTCACTACAGTGTAAGGAATAAAACATGGCATTGGAATGACTTTTGTTAATTATAATGATCAAACACAAACACAACAGATAAAGTAAAAGAAAAGAACCACAAATGGAAATCCAGTGAACAGATGAACACACCACATTAAACAGTAGCTACTGTGTAGAAGTCACATGCAAAGAAATGCTGCAGAGCGAACATGCCTTCAGACATAATTAGAAATTAAAATTATACATTTAAAAAATTCATAAAGTGCGGTAAACAATAGTAATAAGCCAAAATTTGATGTGTCAGATCTTTGCTTAAAAAATCAGTAGTTTCAGGTAGCCTCAACTTTTGATAAACTTTAATTTTGCACGCTCTTACAGGCTATTCATGCAAACTTTTTAGTTTTCTGCTGGATGCAGTTTCTCATAAGGTCAGAGTAACAAAGTTAAATATCTATAAAACCGGTAACGGTAGGTCAACAAAAAACAAGGGGTTAGTTTTCTCCTCTTTTTTCTAATAAAAATGCTAATTCTCTGTCGTGATATGATCATAAAATTGCTGTAGTATCTATTTTTATTTTAACTTAAAACATTTTTCTCCTGCCGCGCGCTCACATTGAGTCCGCCGCTGCCGCCTCCTGCGCGCGCTCCCTGCTTTGCGCCAATTAAAGCAGAACGTGCAGCGACCGTAATGGGGCCCGGGGGTGATTGTTTGGACGAACAACAACAAAAAAAAACACACATAGGTCCCACCCCTCCGATTAAGAGACCGAGGGAGGTAAGGGGGTCTAGGAGGAGATAACGTGTAGAGGAGAGAAAGAGAGGGAGGGAGTAGTGTGTGTGTGTGTGTGTGTGTGTGTGTGTGAGTGTGAGTGAGAGGAACCTTGGGGCTTCTCATGTCAAAAGGGCAGCCAGAAAAGTCCCCCATCTCAAAGCTTTCCTCAGCTTTCTGCTCGTCTGTGAGTCAGAGTCAGTGTTTTGTTAAAGGCATCAGAATTAATTATACACTGGCTTTTAATGATAAGGTGTTCTCACAAGGAAATTGCACGTGTTAAATAAGATCAAAATTGCTTTTTTTTATGACCAATGTCTGAAAAGGTACAACTCAGATGACAGATGAGTAGTATCCAAGCCTCTGATTATTCTCTAATTCCAAAAACAGTTATAGAAAATAATGTTATGCATTGTGACTCTGAGCTGAAGCAATGATTTTTGTGTTCTAGATTTGGATGTGAAGGTGCTTGTACAGTAAATACATAAATATTCAAACACTGACTTGCAAAAAAAAAAAAAAAAACATTTCAAGAAAATCTTAAATGATTTGTAGGCTAGACAAGAACACCAACTGCAATGGAAAATGTGCTAATTAATGTTAGTGCTTATACTTGAGTCATCATGATGAATATATTCTAAAACACCTAGACAATACCAGAGGGTGCTATGATAAGTTTAGCCTGTGGACAAGTGCATGGTATCCATCTAAGCGATTTATGCAACTGTTTAGAGCAAGACAGAAGCAAGAACAGCTAAGTGCACCAAAAACCATTTTGCTACATGCATGGAGCTTAATCAGTTAATGAAACTTTCTGTGAGTGCCCAGACTAGTGTAAACAGAGAGATCTGCTATCATGAAGGTCAACGATATTTAGTTTTGGCATTTGAAATGGGTTTTTTCATGTCAAATGATAGGAACACATGGCATGGTAGTTCAAAATGAATATAACTAGCATATAAAATATATATCTTTTATTGTTTAACGCAAAATATCCCGTAACTTACACATCAGAAGAAGCAGCCTGAGACAAACCATAGGCCTTATTAAGAATAAGGCAACAGTGTGCTGTGACTTTTCTAAATACACTAATGATGCTGATCGTAAAAGAACAAAGGCTAGGTGACCACTAAAAGAGTGTGTGTGTGTGTGTGAGTGTGAGAGTGTGTACTGGTGTATATGAGGCGAGGGTCCTTTATTGAAAAGGCTTTGGCCTAGATGTAGTAATGTTAACTTCAAGTGGCCTCCATGGCTCCCTCTTTCCCTCCTCTCTTCCCAAGGCCCCAGGTTGCCTTTGCATGACATCATCGCCGAAGCATGCCCCCCTAAACCCCCTGCGAATCTCCCCGTCGTCACTCCAATTGAGGCTTGCTGCTCTGCAACCCATACGTTTTTTGTCTCTCCCTCTCTTTTCTTCCCCTCCTTCTTCCCTTTCTCTTCCTCCTCTTCTCTGACAATCCCCACCCCTTTTCCTTAACCAGGAGAAGGCATTGTCTTGGGCGAGGGCCTGATCAAAAAAAAAAAAACCCAGCCCGCCCAAACCGCTCCCTTTCTGTAAATTCAATAAGCCCACCTTAAAGATTTGCCTAATTAATGGATGACATCTTTGGCTGGAGCAGAGGCGAGGTATTTTGCTCGGGCTCGGTCATTGTTGGCCTCCTAATTAACTTTCCCAGGTCAGCCTGGGTCTCAGCAACCTGAGAGTGAAGAGCTCCATTGTGCTAGGAGTTGTAAACTTACTTTTTTTCGCTTCGGCACTTAAAAGGGAAAGCAACTATAGGGAACAGAAAATATCCCATTTAAGGCCTTTGTGAGTGAACTGCCTGCACATGGTGCAATAAAGGAAATCTTTTTAAATAAGCGTTAGTGGTCCTCCCTACAATCCTTCCCTCCCTCTCCTCTCCTCTCCTCTCCTCTCTTTTCCTCTCCTTTATCGGAGCGATGCAGAAAGGTTATGAACGATAGCTCGGTGTCTGAGGACTGAGGGCCAAGGGCCAGGCTTCTGTGTACCATTTGTGTTCGAGCCTTTTGAAGGAATTCAGGTACAAAGGGAGAAAAAACAGTCTGTACTCTGTCTGGCAACTGTATAATTATGATTTCCCCCGTGTGAATAATAGAAAATAAAAGTTGCTACTGTAAGGGAAGTGACACTTATTGCCTCTGACAGTTGCTCTGCCCTTCTGTTTATACATTCTACCTATTCCGCTACTCCCCTTTTCAAGATCAGTGATCAACCAATTAACAGGAGGGAGGTCACAGGCTGGTTAATGACTATTATTCAAAAATAAGCAGAACACTTGAATATTATTAATCCACTTATCTAACAGATAGCATGCAAGTCATGGAAAAAAGGGCATAACAACAACCCAAACTGATCTTTTGGAAAACAATGGAATCCCTCATTAACACCTACCCCCTCTTATTTCCTCCACACACACACACATATACACACACACAAACACACACACACACCGTCTATCCGTCCCCTGATCTAATCCAGAAAAATGAAGCTTCCTCACTTAATGAGTGGGGTGTGATCTTCCCACAGTCAGAAAGGACAACGTCACACAGTCATAGCGCCTCTATTCACCATTCATTTGACAGTGCAAATTAAACCAGTTACACAAGTAATTCTTTCTTTAAGCGTGCACCAGATCCCAAGTGTAAATACAGACAGTGTATCAATCAGCAACCAAATATCCTGCACATAACATAAAAATAACACTTCCCATTTCTATAATGTGAACATTAATAATTAGGATGAAAATCATGTGTTAATGCAGCAAGATGTGTAATGTGAAATGTGGATCATGTAGATCTCTTACCATGTTCTCCTTTCTCCTAACCTAATTCTCCTATCCTAATTTTCACACTACCAAGTGACATAGCAACATTTTTTATGTACATGCTGTATGTGCGGAAGCTGCGATTTCTGCAACAGCAGTAAGTGACAATTGAGATTTTGCAAATTAGGTAAAAAGCACTAAGGGCTAGACCAATGTGGTCTGATTTATTTAATGTCTTTCATGTTTTTACATTGTTAACGCTCACAACTTTAGTTACTAGCTGCATTTCCTCTTTACAGGGAATGACCTAATCAAACCCATTTTCCAAAGATTGGAAGGAAAACAAACTTCTAACCATAGTTTCATATTTTACCTGTCATATATAACCTTTTATTATAGACTTCATGAAGAAAAATTGAAGCTTTGAAACATGTCAGAGAGATTAGTGGTGCTTCTGGTAAGTGCACGCAGCTAGTATAGTTATCATGCTTTGTTAATCTGCTTTGTTAATCTAGTTGCTTTGTTGAGCTAGATTATCGGAATAGTTCACGTGGATTTTGAGGTACGTGTTGGATCATTGTCCTGTTGTGTCACATTTGCTTCCATTTTGCTGATTTTTATACTGGAATCCATTGTTCCATCCTCCTGTACAATACTTCCTCTGTGTCTGGCTGCCACACATCAACAAAGCATTATAAATCCACCTCAATGTTTGGTTTTGTTCAATTATTTTAATCAAATGCTCCAGACATTTTCTCTAAGCATACATTTGGTGCTCTTCGTTAGTGTTTAGTGAGTTTAATTTTTACTTCATCAGTCCACAGCACCTCTGGCCTATCCAGATATTGTTTTGCATGCTTTAGACATTAACTTTTGTGATGAGGTTTGCAGGTAACGTTTCCTTCTGATGACTCTTCCATGCAGATCATGTTTTACAACAATGCTGCTGACTACAACAGTGCACCACCACTCTTACTCCTGTGGTAGCTAAACATTCTTGCAGGTTCTTGGTCATATATGGGTATTGTTTTGCCTTTCTGCCCAGCATACATGAAGTTCTATCTGAAATTTCTTAATGACATTTCAGACAATGGAAATTAGAGCTTTGATCATTTTTATAGGCTTTCCCTGTTTTCTAGGTACATGGATCAAATAGCTCCATTTTTATTCTCAGTCAGCTGCTTGGTTGTAGAGCCCAAGTTACAACAAGGAGGCAGGGATTGTTATTCTTAATGACAATCCTTGTCCTGCCCAACGAGTCCTAATGAGTCAATTAAGGTCTAACGACTTAATTAAGTTAGGAAACTTGACAACTATAAAGGTGTCCAAACTGTTCTACATGCCATAAGTACTTTTTTTTAACTTACATAGTTCATTGTTTTCATGTAGCTCAGTCCTGTTTACTTCTTTTCAATATAAAATCAGCAAAATATCTAATTTGGCTAGGGTGTCCAAAAAAAATTGCATTCAGCTTTATGACTTCATTTAAGAAAGCATGAAAAAAAAAGCCTGACCAGATCTATCATTTGCAAATGCCAAATGTTATTTACATAAAATTATTAAGTTGAGTCTTAAGGGCATTACTCAAGGGCCAAAAATATGTAGCTTCGGAGCACTAGGATTTGAACTGTCAATGCTCCAACTGCCAATCAGCAGCTCAGAGCCAGTGATCTGAGCTTCTACTGACTGTATTTCCTTTCTTTCCTCTCAAAAAACCTTTGATCATGATGTCTACAATCAGTTGTCTCATTTCCACACCTAGAACCCTCAAATCCCAACCACTCATGCCCATGCTGTAACATTTTTCATATACAAAAATGTTGCAGATCCTATACAGTACATACAGGTTCTCTCTGTACATCATCAAGAGGATGATGTTGAGATGATTTAACAATCCAGGGAATCCACTCATCTAGATACTTGATTACTGCAACTAATACCAGGGCTTTGTCTTGCCACAGTTTTCTGGACTTTGTGGGCCAGTTTCTCAACTTTTCAGTCCAGTCAGTTCTGTTCCTCATCCAGTGAGAGTTGTGCGCTTGGCTGGTCTTCTTGCACATGCCGTTAGGTCTTTGCAGTTTCCAATAGTTAGGTATCCTCTATCATATGGCAGCTAGCAGCCCGGGAGAGAGAAGGATAACACGTGTTTCCTCTAAGTCACGTGAAACCAGCCTGTTTGTGCTGCATCATGAGGCGGCATAACACACTAGGAGGACTGTGCTATGTTCACAGATGCCTATGATTGGTTGGTGTTGCTGTTATTGATAAGAAGAGAAAGTATTCCATCCCATCCATCTAAAGATCGTGGGCAGATTTGCTCTCTTGGACTCCTGGCTACAAATAGCTGTGGCATCATCACACTTTGAGCTTGTGATCTCAGGATGATAGAATGAACGCTTTTCTGCTGATACAGTATTTTATTTAATAGCTTTGGTAACTAAGCGTACTAGATGTCATGGTGACTCGTCTTCTTTGTTACCTTCTTCTCAGAATACAGCACCTTGTAAAAAGTCTGTATAAAATCTAAAATGTGACAAATGCAAGGACAAGATATTTTTAAGTTGTATAAAGCTTTCTATATATAAATATATGATATTACTAAGTAATTAGTGAGAAATCAAATCAGTATTTTACATGACATGGGAGACTGTTGCGTAGTTTTGAAAGGAAATTGCCTGGAAGTTTATTTCGGTCATTTTGGAGATCTTGCCCCAGCTCTTCTGGCGACTTTGACTGTCTCATTTGATTTCTTCATATAATTCCAGACATCCTCAACGATGTTTTTAATCTGAAAAAAAAAGATCTATTACTTAATATCCTCCTATCTTAAATAGCTGAGAGATTTCTTTTATTAATGTTTAAAAATCTAGTCTCTTTTACCAACACATGAATACAGAAGACATAAAATAAGTACTTAAGACAACATTTATTTTAAAAAAGTTTAAACAACATGATAGCAGAAGTTGTGAATTGATGTAACTCTGTGGATTTAAGTATCTCCATTCTTTCAGCCTTTGTGATAGAGAACCGCTGAGAAGGAATGGTGGTGAATATCCAGCATTGCATCACATTGCTATTATTTCAGGATTATTATAATCACAATGTGATTGGATAACTTTTGACAGGCACATCGTTTCGCTAGAATGTTCCATTCATCAGCTGTCAGCTGAGGACATCAATAAGCCATAGCAGACAAATAGAATAAAGTTACAGTGAAATAAAGTATGGTTATACTGGGCTTTTGAACTGTTTGGTGTGAACAGCCGACGCTTCTCTAGCCAGCTGTCATAATTTGTTAACGTGGCTTTTCAGAAACGAGAATGATAATGAGAGGATAGAAAAAAGTGGGAGCAAGAGAAATGTCAGGGTTTGGATGTAGGGGGGTCATGAGTGACCTGAAGCAGAGAGCACGGTCCCCAGGGAGTCCCAGGGCCGACATCAGACCGATTTCAGTGCAGCAACATGATGGCATCTCTTATATTTTAATATTAATGAGTGGGTTCTTCAGCTCAACAGGTGCCACGGCGGCACGCTACACAATACTAAAGCCTCTCCAGTGTCCTCTATACACATGACCAGCCCAGTTAGGGCCACTGTGACTTAAAGAAAGAAGGAGACGTACAGCGAGCGAAAGAGAAAGCAAGAAAGAGAGTTAAGTCAGCCATTTGAAAAACTAAGACGAAAGACGAAAGAAAAGCGACCCTTTTTGAGTCACCTCTCGCGAAGCCGAAAACACGAGGGCCCGATATTTCTCCTCTTCTTCCCAAACCCCCTTGAGAAAGAAATTGACTTTTGTTTGGAGTTTGTGAAAAGTGGGAATCAGGAGCAGGACAATGGGGCTCCCCATGGAGAGGACCCGAGTGAAGCCATCTCAAATCAGTCAGCCAAGGGACCAATTAATCCGGCCATTGTCAGGCCCAAGCCACTGCCAGCACATCAACACATTCACGGCCCATTGTCCCGACCCTCCTGCAGCAGGATTTAGTCCGTCCAACAGCCAGTTTTGTCCGAGCCAGCTCAGGCGGAAGTTTCTCACTGACAATTTGCCCCAAATAGATTTGTCAGAAGGCGTCCATCAACCTGCCAGTTAGAGTGGTTGAGGTGGGTCTGCACGAGCTTGTTTAGGATGATGTGGTGTGCCATGGGCAGAGAGTAATACTGCAGGTGTTTAACTGTCTCTGACAAATACTTGTTCAGATAAAGCAAAGAAAACAACTGAAATAATTATGACAATGATGATGATGATGATGATGGATATGCACGATTCCTAATTGTGATTCAAACTGTCTACACTTCTCTGGATAATAATAAATCCTGACATTTTTGGTTAAACTTTCTGAAAATTATTTGTACAATGTACACTCACAGGGCATCAGGTAGTAACTGTTTACATTTTTAGAGGGGGAAAAGGTTCTTTAAGTGTCCTTGGAACCCATTTTTAAAGGGAAATGTTCTACATCTACCCTTTAAGGTTCCCTGTATAAAAAAGAATGTGGGCTTGAAGTCAGTCAAGCAATCCACAGTCACCAAAAACAAACACAAAAGAAGATGTTAAATGAAAAAAAAATACAGCAGATGCTTGGATCAGTTTCGAGAACCTTCAATCTATGTTAAACCTGTAAATTTTATTACCATTAAACAGCAGCACGGATGTCAGGTGTTCATTTAACACTGGTGATTTAACTGCTATTTCTTGTCTCAGATCATTTTCAGACAGACGTATAGCTTAATCCTTTTCCATCTACAGCTGGCGATTACAACAATGGACCCTGGAATACGTTCACCACTCAACTTTGAGGACTACGTGAGTAGCTGCATACCAACAACTAGATACACAATCTGATGGTTCTTTGTCAAAGATTTTCATTGACTGTTATTGAGAAGAGAGTCAGCAGCTAAAAAAAAAGTGAAAGCAAGCAGCCGGGGCAACCATGATGTTGGTTATGTTTGTGTAAAGACTATCTCTGAATGACAGGATTAGAGAGAGTTAAGGAGATTACTACTAGCGGACCACCCCACCCCAACACACACACACACACACACACACACACACACACATACACACACACACACAGAGTTGTGTTACCATCCTTATGAGGACCTTTCATTGACATAATAATTAATGCAGCTGGTTAATGTTATGCCTATTCCTAAGTGGAATCCTAAGCTTATCCTCAATAACAAAAAATGGACTCTTTTAGGTTTTGTTTTGTTTTTGTGTGTGTGTGTGTGTGTGTGTGTGTGTGTGTGTGTGTGTGTGTGTGTGTGTGTGTGTGTGTG
>JAQQZR010000012.1:21993802-22007269 GCA_030068235.1 Notoglanidium macrostoma | reverse complement strand
CAGTTCCCAATGACCAATCGTTAATCACCCCAGTTCCCAATGACCAATCGTTAATCACCCCAGTTCCCAATGACCAAACGTTAATCACCCCAGTTCCCAATGACCAAACGTTAATCACCCCAGTTCCCAATGACCAATCGCTAATCACCCCAGTTCCCAATGACCAATCATCACTCACCATTATTCCTAATGACCAATCGTTAATCACCCCAGTTCCCAATAGCCAGTAATCACCATATTTCCCAAAGCCAATCACTGAACACTGTACGTTATTTGTTCATTTTAAACTCTCTTCTTGGCTATATTTAGAAGCAATAACAAGAATAGCAAGATGTCCCATCTATAAATATTCCCTCTGTGTCTATTTCCCAACTACTCACTACCAATGCTTCTTTTTGTCTACATGCCTAACAGAAGTTATAGTATTTATAGTAAACATTAGTAAGTATGTAAACATTAGTTTGTAGTGCTACCACCAAAGATGATGTCTTTCTATAGACCACCTCAGTCTTAGATAAACAAGTTACTGAGCACATCTGTTCCTGAATCGTTATAATGTGCACTAATGGCTAGTGATCCACTGAACAAAAATGTGAGAAAACAGATTTTTTAGCCACTGACTTAAAACTTTACGCTGATGTGAATCATATCCTTGTTTGATATGGAGTGTGCTTACTGCAGAGAGACGATGACCAAAACAAGTTTGCACCAACAACTGATCAATTGTAGGTTCCGGTCATTACGTCTAGCAACCAGTCACATCAAATAAGGCCCATGGAGTATGGCTTTTCATCAGTGTTCTGAATTACGTTTACAGTCAACTACATATGTTCCAGGAACAGCGATGTCACTTCCTGGTCCTATGAAAATTAATTTGAAACTGCGATCTTCACCAAGTGGGAACTGGGAAATAGGAATATCCCATTTGAACGGCATGAAAAGTTGGAATTTTTCACCTTCACTGAATTTTGTGAAGTCACTTCAACATGGCGGCGCTCATAGTGAACCACAAGAACAAGAAATAAGTGTGATTTAAGGCGATAATTTGTTCATTCAAATCTTAATTCACTTTTTCTGTGCTATTTACAATGAACGCACTTTAAAAAATAAATTAAGCACCAACCAAACGGCTCTTTAAGTCCTGTATTCCAAACAGATTACAGAGATGATTAGTTTTATTTCCGAATTCAGACAACCGAGCTCGTGTGAACGCTCTAATGTGGGAAGTAGGAGTTTCCGAGTTGGAATATTTCAAGTTCCCAGTTTTCATGAATGCTGCGGCAAAGTTTTAACTTGTAATTCCATGCCTACACCTGTGGTGAAAGCCACAGAAAAAATAGAGTTTATAACAATATTGGCTTTAGATCAGTTAATATACAGAAACAGGATGTGGTTAAATCTATATTTGCTGTTTTGAGAAGGTAATCATCAACATTAGAGGTATCACTAGCGTTAGCCGGCTAGCTTGTTGCTAATATAACCCGCTATTGTTCGCAGTTGTTGCTGTGCTGCGATTTCAGTCCAAAGCGGTTGATGAAGGTTTGAAGTTCACTACGGAAGAACTGAACCAGGAGCCACTCAGGCCTGTAACGGTAAAAGTGTGGTTAAAGTAACTTTTTATAAGCTTTACGTGCTCATTAAAAACACATGCGGTCGTGGCCGTGTCCATGTCCCCTCCATCACACATCAAAGACATGAAATGACTTTATTACAACTTGCAAATTTCCATTTTCAAGGCCATGAACACAGACACAGAAACAAGTTATAACCTATATATTTCCAATTATTCTATTTTTGTCTTTACACGGTTTTGCTCATGTAACGCGTTATGATATGCAAATCGATCTGGACGGTATCATGAATATGCAAATTAGTCCGTGGTGTCATCCGGCGACTTTTTGAGCATGCGTTAACTTACTAACTACCTCGCCCTGAAGAGCGCACTGACAACAATGAGGAAACTAACATTACAGCATTCCCAAAACTTCATTCATAAGATACTTTCTTGTTTGTTTGTTTGTTTGTTTGTTGTTGTTATGGAAAAGTCAGAACCAGGTCTGAGGTTGTGTTTTTCATGAATACATGCTCATAAATAAGTGTTGTTTGCTAACAAACCGTAGCTTGACCTGGATCATGTGACTTACAGACTCAAAACTAAATGAGAACAGGTTATTCAGTGGGTAAGGAACTCTAAAACTGTGATAAAACCCCAGATTTGATCATAGCAGTGAGCTAACATGCTAACCAGCTAGCAGGCACACCTTCAGTCTGATCTCGTATGTAGTGAATCTCCCCCGTCCGACTCCCACCGTCTCAGGATTGCTCACATCGATCTCTAGGAAGTTACTCGGAGGTCCGTAGGCATCATTTAGGTTTTGTGGTTTGGCGTAGAGCCTCCGTGTGTCCGCTATGGCATCCGCCATCACTCCCCCGCTAACACCTTCAGACTGGCACTTTACCTCCGACTCGGACTTCCGATCAGCTGAGCCGCAGCTGACGCATCTGACGCAGCTGACGCTGGACTCGGGCCGCATCCCAAACCGCTGTATGCTGCATACACAAGCGCACTATGTAGACCAAGACTTAATGCGTTTGACGCCCTATCTAGTGCACTATATATCCAATCTCAACCTGTTTGCTATTTAACCTAACCTAGCGCAGGTTTCCTGAACTCATACCTCTACTAAGATAACCTATTTTCTATAACTACAGATGGATAAAAAATATCATTCCAGAAAAGGCAGTGTCATGCCTTAAATGTTTTGTGTTGCGCATACCTGCAAACTTGTAGATAATTGTAAATGCCTGCATTTCACATAAAGTTGTACTATTTTGAAGAAAAACAACAACAACAACATGGCGGCGCGCGTGATCGCAAGAAGTATTGGGAGTTATTTTAAAAACAATCCTTTTTCTCAAAGAACCTCTAAGCTGGTAACAGGTAAGCACGCGAGTCCTCAAATAAATAAAATACAATTTTTAAATGACATGCTGAATGGATATAAAATGTCAACCAAAGACTTGTATTGTTTATTTATTGGAACCTTTCCTGTAATCTGAGACTAAGATGAAAGTTATTGGACATTAAACACTGGGTTTGCAGGACACACATGTATGCAATGCTGCATGTATCTTAAACAAACTAGTTAGTTATGTTTGCTAGTTTTGTTGGAGTTCCAGGAACCACCTAGAGAACGCTGCAGAAAGAGCTGAGCACTGTTCAGTCTCAGAAACCAGAAGTTATTAAAAAAAAAGAAAAAAGATAAGATCCAATATAGACTATATACATATTATCAATGTTCTCAAACTTTTGGAATGAATACTGCTGGTATGTGGAGTGTTTATGATTGTTGATAATCATTTGAGACAGAAAAGGTTAGTCGGGGATCTTTTGTACAGTATTGTACATTATTACATTAAGTGTAAGTGCCGTAAAGTAAAGATGGTTTTAGAAATCGTAATAATATGTCTTTCTACTTACAAGAAAAATACTGCAGTAAACAGTAATAAACTAAGCAAAGTCAATATTTGGTGTGACAACACTTTCCTTTTTTTATTTTTATTAAGCAGTAGTAGTAGATTAACATTAAATATATTTCATACAGTGTTTCATGATTCTCCTCATCTGGGCATCTCAAAAAAGTTCGGATTTTTAAACATATCTTCTAATTTCGGCAATAGCTTTGAGTTCTGGAGGTTGTTCTGACCTCATATTATGACACAGTCAATGAAATATAATAGTTCAACCACAAACCGTGTGGAAACTTTTAGCATCTGTGTATATCAGCGTGGAGTTACTACTATAAGCCCCGAATTTGTACTTTTTTCCATCTTGAGGACCCCAAGAGAAAATGAACTGTGGTGAGCACTTAAACAGAGAGAAAACAAGTGTGTCTTTAGGTCTGCCAAATCTCATAAGGCTGAGAATAATATTTCTGGAGATATTAAATCCTGAATCCTAAATATCTTTTTCAGGAGCGTGAAATAATGTGATGTTACAATTCAGTCACTTTCCTTTTTAGGCCAGGAGGATGAAGGGAAAAAAAAGAATGAAGAAGAAGCGAAATCTGAGACTTGCAGCAATTGACATGGAACAACCCTTATTGATATCAGCACATCAGCTTTAGCGGTATTTGTTTTCTGGATGACTGTGTGGCCGTGCCTGTTTTCTGATAGATTTGCAACTAGATTACACGAAAATGCTGAGGTCCTCAGCTTCCTTTCCTTTGAAAACGATAAACATTTCCACAGACCCACATTTCACTGGGTGTTTGTTAAAGAGTCAAGCAAGTCAAGAAAAATTCATGCTTCTCCAAACCACCAGTTGCAGTTCATAAATACAATAGTTGCTTTTCAGTACACACTACTGCCATTACAGCCATCATTCAACTTCTTGGTGTTCTCCCAGCTGATATTTGAACTGCCATGGTCAACTCGGTAGTGTCGCCCCTCAAATGGCGGATTGGGTTGGATTGATAACCTGTGTCAACCTGTGGCTTGGTTGGACATGATTTAGAATGGCGCACACACCTCAAAAAAACATAGGAAAACTAGTACCATTGCTATTTCTAGCAAGCTCCTTCCCAACAATCCCTACAGGAACGGTACAGTGATGGTGTACTGTTGTGCCTGTAGTTTTTGGCCATTTGGAATGAACACAAGCTGAAAAATGTGTGAGCTGCGGAGTAGCTGTTTAGAAAACACGAGGTGCTTTAGATGGAAGTGGTTTTGTGGATAGGGTATACCTCGTCGACCTGATATGTGGTAGACTGGCCAATTTCCAAAACCTTTCTTCATAGACTGTTGGACGGTAGTGAGTTCCCGTCCACTTTAAAGGTGTATCAGGCAACCATCGCAGAAGCTACCTGGACTTCCTTGAAGTTCATCAAGGTTAATATCGCTCCCCATGGTGACAGGTGCTCATCTCCGAACACATTTTCAGGTGTCAGTCCTCATACTAATGTAGGTGAGTTTCAGCCCCTAGTGGTTAGAATATTACTTAAGTATGTGACAATTGTTCTCTGATCCCCGAATAATCTCCTGACCCGGACAGTTATACGCAGCATTATACAAGTGACCGTACCTGGTTTCTTCTTCCAGGTTGTTGGACATCTGAGAAACACAGACCCGCGTCGACTAGCCCAGATTGCGCAACACCTGTTGGACCCATCGCTCGCTATGGTAGTCTAGTGCACTCTGGGTTGCTCCTTGAAGACAGTCTGCAGAAAGCTGCACTTTGGCAGCTTGAGAAGTTGCATGGAGATATGACACGTTATACCAACCTCCCTCTTCCTCAGACCAAAGTGAACAGGACAGACAGTCACTTCAGTGACAAAGTTTCCAACGTCTCCGAACCAGAGCACGGCGTTAAGACAGAGGAAATGGGAAAGGACGTTGCTTCGAGGAACGAAGCGCAGGAAGAAGAGGAACGTAAAACTGAAAAGGTATGTGTCTGAATAGGAATGAATCATGTCTCACTGGTTACCTACAAAAAAAAAAACTCCCGTGGTATCACGTCTGTTGCCTAATTGTTACTAGGTTTTGTGGATGTTCTGCAGTTTTAGGGTGTATTTGGGACGTGAATTGCAGATGAGTCCCGACTGAGACAGCCGGATGTTTTTCCGTACCCTAACCCATAGAATGCACACACTCAACCTGACTTCATCATTCATCCTGTATCAGATTTACAGCTTTTCACAAGTGAAATTCAAGCATTGTGACATATTTACAAATGATATATTCAGTTTTCTCTCAGTATAACACTGATCAACATCAACCCAGTGTTTTGAATTGGCATCAATCTGTTTGAGTGACTGTGTAAGGAACAGTGTGTGATTTTGTGTGCATTTCCTCAATGGGTGTCCCTTTTGGTTAAATGTGTCCGTGTGAGAGAGAAAGCGAGAGAAAAGGTAAGTGGTGCGCTGGTAGCAGATGAATCGATTCTTGTATTTCATGAATTTTAACGTCGGAGCAGTCCTGCGAGGTGAGAGGCCCTGCAGCATGATAATGTTTCTATTATCTATAATAATTGTCACCTACTCTTAGAAATCAGTCACGTAGCCCCAAAATACATATTTATTACTCGGAAAGATGAGACTGTAAGCTTTAAATGACATCAAAATAATTTATGCCTGTCTGCTCCAAATATCAGGAGTTACATGAGCTGTTCAATTACCAGTGGATGCCTATTTGTGGAGCTGCAAAGTGAGTCAAATGGGTCATTTCTTTACTGAGTAATTAAACATGGATTAGCATGAAGAACTCGCTAGCTTAAACACTGCAATGTAGTCTCTTAATATGAACTTGTTAAATAATGTCAGTTTAATAGAGTCAGTCATTCTGGCTTTTTCATTATTTCATTTCAGTACTAAAAAATTGGTATAATATTATGTCTTTGTAGGATGTTTTATGACAATCTATAAATCTACACTCATGGCATAGCCATCTTTAGGCAGTTTACGTTGAGCGGGCCTGCTATAAGTACCCCAGCCTGGGCCAAAGTCTGGGTTTCTGACCACTTGATGATGAAATCAAAAACACAAAAATTGCATTCAACTTACTATAATCAATTTGCACGTCAAACCTTAAAAGCAAATCTTGAAAATCCAGCACTCTTATGGAAAAAGTATAACATTTTTTTTTACAATTTTTTTAAATGAGTGTTCGGGCGATGATTTGGAATGAGCAGGATTTCACCTGAAGCTCTTGCTGTCAGAAACTCGTGAGCTTCAGGAGGAGGTTAATTCTGGAGAACACCCAGAGAGCACAGCAGCAAACAAAAGTTAGCAGATCAACCTTGATTTTATTCGCCGGTGTCTGAAAATAGCTGATCTTCTGAGTCTATCAGATTGCTAGCATTATTGAGACTCCCAGAAAAGTGTTTGGCCCATCACCAGAAGATTACGAGTTTGAATCTTGATGCCAAATCTGTGGGCAGGAACTTGGCAGCTAGCATACTATTGCTCCCATAATCAATCCCAGCAGTACTAGCCAACTGACGGCATCCTTGAGCTTATGTATGTGGCATTCCTCTGACAGTCTTATGCTGAGCTGTGATGCAGCAGTTCGAAAAGAAGTGGTCGGCTGCCTTCACTTGTCTCGGAGGAAGCACGTGTTAGCCATAACACATAAGGCCGTCGCCCAGTTCACCAGGACTTCAGCACAGGGAGAGAAAAAAATGAGAAAAAAATAGCTGCATAATGATGGTTGTTCTTGTTGACTAAACAATCATTTGTCTCATTTTCATCTGTCAGACTCTTCTGGCCATTTTTAAAAGAATTTGGGGAGGGGAGTAAATACAAATTACAGTGTTTTCGGGGGAAAAAAGAACTCCATCCGTGACTTCTATTTTGCTGGTGTCCTTTGATGTATCAGTATGAGAATGATTACAAATACATAAATGAAATGAGACACAATTGTGTCGATGAAAGTACATGTCTACATGTCTGAAAATACCCAATAATTAAGAAGCTGAAAGCAACCAGAGCTGTAATGAACCTGATTGGAATAGGACGCGAATGTAATTTACCCCCACGCATGGTGTAGAGGGTGGTTAGAGAGGCAAAAATTTCTCCAAGCATCACAGTTAGAGATATTCAGAAGTTGGTATCATTTTGAGGCAACAAGTGAGTTGAAGAATAACAATGGTTCGACCGAAAAGAACACAATCCTTACTGTTAAATATGATGGAGGATCTGTACGATCGTGAGGATGTTTTTCCTCCAAAGGCTCGAGGAACACTGGGCCTCATTTATCAAGCTGGATATAAACAGATTTAGTCATAAATCATTCTTAGAAGGGTTTATGCAAGACATCGGGTATTTATCGTATTGGGAAATCTCGTGATGTCAGAAAAACTTTCGTGTCCTGCTCTTAAGTGTTAACGCATTAACTAATATAAACTTCAGTTTATGTTCGCAGTCTGCAAAGTTTTAATAGCTTGTGTATTTTTTTAGCTACACACAACTTTATTTAAACTTTTGTGAAACCCAGTCGTTTCATATGAATTGCATTAACTAAAGAAATATTAAATGTGGCAATAAAAAAATTAAAAAAAGCAGGCCAAAAGTGTAAGACGATAAGACCATTATTTTTATTAGGAATGTCGCTATAAAAAAGGAGGATGGGCTCAGGTGGTGTGCGAGTCCGTTCTGTTTGCCATGGCATCTTAGTTAATGCTTTGCAACACTTTATTAGAGCCAGAACGTAGTGGCCGATCTGGTACGTCTCAAGCTGCGGATGGGTTGTGCTACAGATCATCCACTTCCTGTGGACACATGACCTTCTGTTTTTCTAACATGGCATCATAACGGATTTCTGGCCGAGAGTCACCGCAAATTCTCTTCACTTTTAATTTAAAGAAAAATAAAACAGTTCGGTTTCCTCGTGCAATGTGCTTGGTGTCAC
The DNA here is from genome assembly GCA_030068235.1 of Notoglanidium macrostoma. NCBI lineage: Eukaryota > Metazoa > Chordata > Actinopteri > Siluriformes > Auchenoglanididae > Notoglanidium > Notoglanidium macrostoma. Next base: position 21,998,863 of record JAQQZR010000012.1, on the reverse strand, counting down.
CTGGAACAACGGATATTTTATTTTCTCCATTTTAATGTCAAATTGTTCTCTTTCCACCTCCCTTAATGCACATCTGCTTTACATTTTCTGTAATGTGGCTCCACGTGTTAAATAACATATTCCTTATTGCCATAGAAGCGAGTCAAAATGACATCTGCGTCTGAGAGCCTTCCACTCGTCATTTCGGCTGCGAGAGCTTTAGCCTTTTCTGCTGCGTAGGCATCACTAAAGGCAAATCTTTTATGTTGTTCGTGCGTCTGGTTATTTATCGATGATTAGCATTCATCAGCAAACGCAGGCGCGTACAAGGAAAATCTGCATTTCCAAGACGTCTGTAAACCCGGCAGAAATCTTTAGTTCGGTTTGCGTTAGCGAAGATTTTTTTACTTCGGTTTGTCTTACGCAAAGCATTTACACACCACTTTTCTAAAAGTACTTGAATGAAAATCCGACTGTTTGGTTCCAGCTGAACAATGACCCAAAACATACATCCAAATCCAGAAGGTGCAGTGACCGAATCAAGATTTTGACATGTCTTTTCATTTTTTTTCTTTCAGTTTAAAAATTAAATATTAATAATAAGTCTTAAGCTGACTGTAGAAGATAAAAAATTGTGCAACCTGTAAGCCTTCAGTGTCGATTCATGGAAAATGACATGGTGTAATATTTTGTGAGTTTATTTTCATGGATGTTTATGATCCGTTTTCTCACAGGATTGCGTGAAGCCACCTCCCCCTCGTGGATGCTACATTCATGGTGGCGTTGGTGAGTTCGGGTTATCTTGAGCCGACCTCTACAATCACAATGGCAGCCATTAAAGATGCATAGAAACACACAGCTCTAACTTGTCAGCATTACCAGAAATCACATGATTAGTCATGTTCTAGAAGACCGTGGATCAGGAAGAGAGTCATTGTAATTTAATTATAATACACTGCATATTGGTATAAACTGAACTGGAAAGTTTTTTTATTTTTTATTTTTTTCCCCACAGGCACTGGAAAAACGATGCTGATGGACATGTTTTACTCCTACGTGAAAGATCCCAGGAAAAAAAGACTTCATTTTACCGCCTTTATGTTAGACGTACATCGAAGTAAGCTCTCTTTTCTTTTAATACGTAATATGTAAATATGTAACTTCCATATAAACATCTCGTACAGAGTTTATAGTCTCCTGGCATAGAAATATTATGACATCATAAATATTGTTTCCAGGATTTTTAATACAGGGATGTTTATTTCTTAAAGAAACATGGATCTGCAACTCAATGGTTATTTCCTTCTAATGATTTGAATATATACAGTGCCTCTGTTAATGTAGCCCTACCGTATAATTCTCTAGAAATAAAGCCATGCAGTCTATAATAAATGGGGGGGGAAAAAAGATTCACCTTATTAATAAAAGTCCTTGCTGTTTTCTTCAACCCAAGCTCAAGTGATTTTTCCTCTTTTTATTTACTCTCCTGTGTCATTTGTGGGGAGTGGCTGTAAATGTTTGTTTTCAGGGATCCACCGTCTGAAGCAGAGTCTGCCGAAACGAAGCTCCGGCGAACTGACAATGCACGACCCCATCTTCCCTGTTGCCATGGAGATCGGCGCTGAAACCTGCCTCTTATGCCTGGATGAGTTTCAGGTGAGGAGGGTGGCAGGCTGAGGAGTCGCAGAAGGTGTTCAGGGCTGCGCGTGGGTGGAGGCGATCAACAGGTGTTGCAAATCAAGAACTAAAAACACAAAGCCAATTTGTTAGATCGTTAGCATGGAAATAACAACATTGAAATGCAAAATAAAGGATGCGCGCTGTATAATACTAGTACTCGACATATTAATACTCTCCCACCGGAGATCGTATTTCTCCACACGCTGCTCTCGGGGTTTTTTGAATGCCAGTAAACTCTTGAAGATGCTACACTTTTATAATGAGGATTTGCATAAGAAATCTTTGAAACATCCTATAATGCTACTAACAGCAGGGATGTAATATTTTTGCATGGATAGTCTGACTGTGCGTTTTATGTTTTTGTTGTTAAATCATTCTTGCATGCATCTGCAGACTTCAGGAAGCAAAAATGCTTCTTTACTGAATGTATAGCAGACATCTTTGTACATTCTGGAGCCATCTAGTGGAGTCCAGACCCTAAGTACAAACTGTTGTAAAGCTTAATGAAAGCTTCATTGATGAATAATAAACATTTCTTTCATTTCAAATAGGAAATGCAGTGCACAAAGGCAGGCATGTAGACGAGATGTTGGATAGGCGTTGCCCAAAAGTTATGTATGATCACGTAAAAATGATGTGCATTATTATTATAATTATGCCTCTTTTCCGTAAGCAGGTCTTTCAGATGCTGTGCATCTCGGAGCTGAACGTCATTATAAGCATGTATATAAATTGGGTATGCATGCACACACAAACACACCTTAAGTCGACGATGCGTGTGCCTATCAGGCGCCGTCGCCCGCGTGCTCGGCTTTCCTGCACTTGTGGATCGTGGCGAGCGCCAACTCTTGTGTTGGCCGTGTTTTGTTTGGGATACATAAATTAGGAGCCTGATGGACCCTTACCAATCAGGAGCCGCGGCCACTTAGGCATGCAAATGAGGCATCGGGTTTCAGACGGCCCCTCTCGCTTCCTTAAGTGAAGGGGTAATGGAGAGCAGCCGCGGCGGGTCGCGCGCATCCTCGCCTCTTAAATGCTAATGAAATTTCTTCGTTCTCTTCATTAGTCCGCCGTCATTATCAGTAATTTGTAGTCTTCCCCTTTTTGTCCCCCCATTCGCTGCCTTAATGAAGACGAGGTATTGAGAGTAGGGCCAAGAGAGATATGTAGAGAGAAAGCGAGGAAGAGAGAAAGAAAGAGCAACCGCTCAAGGCATTGTCTCAGCCTTCAGTCCGAAATTACTCATCGCTGGCTTCGAGTAAGTAAAGGTTTAAGATCAAAAGAGCGTAATTTGGCACCCGTGTGCGCCGCACAAAAGTGACTCTTTGCCGGCGTAATTGGATGCTCATTTGAATATTTGTGCCGTTGTTTTTGAGGTTGTCCTCGACGACGCCGCGGCTTTCTTCTGCTCAAACGGCCAATCAATACCCCCTGACTGCGAGTGTGGGTGTGTATGTGTGTTGTGCATGCGTTTGTGCCATGTTGCCTGTGAGACAAACAGAAAAACAAATACAGGACTGATGAAAAGGTCATAATTAAATGACTCTTTTGAAATGGGCCATAGAAAGAAAAGGCAGTTAAAGGACATGTGATCCAATTTAGGCAGCAGCACCTCAGCTTTGTAGCACACGCGCACACACACACACACGTGCGCACATGCTTGCTCAAAATTGAGAGCTTAAGGTTTAATATGCAAAAGTAGAGAGCACTTCAGTGTAAGAAAAACAACATATGCTGGGGGTAAGGCTGTCTTAAGTGTCCTCTTTTACGAATAATGTCCATCTGTGTGTGTGTGTGTGTGTGTGTGTGTGTGTGAGGGTGGTGTGCAACACGACAAAAACACGTCCTCAGAAAAATCAGCGAAGTAAAGCACTCATAAAAATGTACAGTAGGCCCAGGAACAGAATCCTGAAGAATCTGTTATTTGACTGAAGGACATCATCCAACTTAAAATGCACTCGCTATAGACCAATAGACCACACTCAGGGACATGAGCACAAAAAATATTGCTCATATTGACAGGATATTAAACACAAAAGATAGCAGGAATGGAAAGACGAAAGGTAGCTGGAAAAGAGGGATGAAGAGCGAGTGAGAGAGATGGAATATGAAAGGAAGAGGATCTCATTGTGGGTTATTGACTAAAGGGCTCCTTTTGTTCCTAGAGGGTCAGCAGCTCCTGTGTTTTTGCAGATGTGTGTGAGGCGACAGCTCGCTGCTGTGAAAAAGGCAACGTTTAAATGATAATAATGACAATGACGATGATGAGAATGATAATGAAAGAACCACTCGTCCCCCCGCTCTGCTGAGATTCAGGGACGGCCATGCCAGGCCCTTAAGAACACAATGGGAACGCATCTGTGTGTGTTTGTGTGTGTACATACGTGTGTATGTGTGGCCATCTGGCTGCCATTGTGCCACTGATTTTGCCTCATATTACTCGGTTTGTTTGTTTATTTATTTATTTATTTATGCATTCATTTATTTATCATTTCATTCGGCGGCTTTGTCCGACCACGCTGACTTGATTAGCTCATCTGAGCCACCTCGAGACACTTGTCCTCGTCACCGACAGAAAGCTGCAGCACTGCGTGGCCATTTTGCCGTCAGGTGGAGAGGCTTTGTGTTTGTGTGTGGTGGTCAATGGACCTCGGCCAAGGCTCGTAATCTGGTATTCATGTGTTCACATGTACACACACGATCACAATCGTGGTAATTAGCTCAAGGCAAAGGAGCGCACTTTTGCTCATCCTCAGTCCTTCCACCTGGGACTGCTCCCATAGTCTCAGATTCACTATCCATCTGAGAAACACAAAACACTAAAAAATTGCTGCATTGGATTCAGGCCAGAGGTCAAGGAAGCTTGTGGCTAGCACTGTAAATTCAGAGGATTTATTCCATTCAAAGCCAGTTTAAAGAAATATTCAACTGTATTTGGTTTATTTGTTTCATTGCAGCTTCTCTGTGCTGTTTGATTAGGTGACTGACGTTGCCAGTGCCATGATTCTGAAGCAGCTGTTTGAGGGCTTGTTTAAATGTGGCGTGGTGCTCGTGACCACCTCTAACCGACCGCCAGAAGGTAAGGAGCTTCTTATTAAGACGTGAGTATACTATACTGTACTCTACACTACCAGTCAAAAGTCACTCTTTTTTATAGGTTTTTCTATATTTTTTTTGCTTTCTACATTGTAAAACATTACTGAATACATCAAAACTATGAATCAACACATATGGCATATACCGAATTATGTGGTAAATAAAAAAGTGTAAAAAAAAATATATATATAATGTGTGTGTGTGTATGTGTATATATATATATATATATATATATATATATATGTTTCATATTTTAGATTCTTCAAAGTAGCCACCATTTACCGTGATGGTACAATCGGCATTATC
>JAQQZR010000012.1:21983905-21985483 GCA_030068235.1 Notoglanidium macrostoma | reverse complement strand
ATTCAGTATATGTGTTGCTTCATAGTTTGAGGTATTCAGTATTGTTTTACAATGTAGAAAACAAACAAAAAAGAAAACCCTATGAAAGAGAAGGTGTGTCCAAACTTTTGACTGTTGGTGTATATTGGAACATTCTTTTGTTAAATTTCATGGACAGTGATTTGTATTCCTACACATGGATTTGTTCAATTTTAATGTAAGTGATTTTTTTTTTTTAGAGAAAGTAAAAATTCATATGACGTGCTGTTTTAAGAATCTGGATATGTTTTTATTTAATTTATCCACGAAAGGGTTAAGAGTGCGTCAGGAGTATTGGTCAACTGATCAGATACAGTATAAAGCATTTTTAAGCTCATCAGCAAAACAAATACGGACTTTAACTGAAATTTTCCCGCATTACATTTAATTGAATGAGTTTGTTACTGCTTTTGTATGAAATGTGAATGTGCACTTCACATACGCTCACGTGTGCTCTGAATGGTCGACCGTAGTCATTTAATTTATGCTATACATATTATATTCTCAGCGCAGTAACTAAAATATCAGCAACTGAACAAACCATGTGGATAATAACATGTGGATAATAAACATAACATATGGCATTACAACAGTTTAAAAAAAGTAAATGGTTATCAATGGCTATTTATGTATACCTTGGTTTCCTTTGTGGTATAAAAATGTAATAGGATTAACCATGAAAACGGTTCTTTACTCTGGACCTTTTTTGCTCCCTGCTGGAACCTATTTTGAAAACTCCGAACTACAGGAGTGTGTTTTTTTTTCACTACTCAAAAAAAGGGCAGGTCACGGACTTTCCTCACAGTTTCGGTCAGTCTGTCACAAATCTGAGTGGACTGGGATGCTTCTTCCCAGGCTTGGGCAGTTCTGACCCACACTAAACACTAAACCCAGATGGTCTCACAAAGGAGCAGAGGAGCACGGGAGGCGACAAGGGTGAAGGCTATTCAGATTCCTTATCAGGCAGAATTAACAAGGGGCACAGCGCAGACTGACTTTAGGGACCCTAATAGGGAAAGAATGACCTGAAAGAGACATGGCCACTGTGTTGGTCCAGTGACCCTGAAGACCAGGGCGTCCACGAGGACTCGTTAGCGGAGTCGAATCTTTCCTGAATCCTGAATGCCTTTCTTATACATGTTGCTGTTACAAATATATATATATATATATATTACTATATGTAGATTTTAATTATTGAAAAATTTCACTCCGTAATTACTTAAGAACACATTTAAAAACTAAAAAGCTATTTGAAAAATTGTAGCACGAACTGTTATGGTTTTGTTTGAGGTTTATTTTTTTGTCCCCCAGCTTTCTTGCAGCCTTTTTTCTTTCTTTTTTTTTTTTTTTTTTCTTCCCCTGTTGTCGCATTGCGTCTAATTCACTGCTGATCTTTTTTACATTTTTAAAGCATTGCTTAGTCTGAGGTCAAACCGCTGTTGGAAGAAAATGTGGCATTGCTGCATCGCTCTCCCTTTTCTCCCCCTCATTCAGTTTTCCAGGGTCAAGCCTTTCTTTTTCTTTTTTTTTTTTTTTAATGCTCCAAACTCTAACAGCACT